>JAXCGZ010007595.1:145000-150000 GCA_037179515.1 Halocaridina rubra
AAGTGAAAGAATGGGTGAAGAACAAGAAAGAAGCTAAGAAAAAAGCAGATTTATCAGGACTGGAGCAGGATAAAGAAGAGTACAAGCAGGCAAAGAAGGAGGCAAGGAGAGCAGTAGCAAAAGCAAAGGCAGAGACATTGAATGAAGTCTTTGAAGAGCTGGAAACACCAGAAGGAGAGAAGAAAATATTGCGAATTGCCAAGGCCCAAGATGCTGCATCCAAGGACTTGACCCAAGTAAAACAAATAAAGAATAACCATGGAGTAATTCTAGCAGAAAAGGATGAAATAAAAAGCAGATGAGAAACTTATTTTGAAGGATTACTAAATGAAGAGAACCCAAGAGCAGTATTTGAAAATGGACTTCCAGATGAAGCAGTTACAACAACAGTGACTAGAAGAGAGGTAGAGCAGGCAGTAAGGAAAATGAAAAATGGAAAGGCAGCAGGACCTGATAAGATGCCAGTGGAGGTATGGAAGAGTCTTGGAGGGGAAGGCATAGATATCTTGTGGGACTTAATGCAAAAGATCTCTAGCCAGGAAAAGATGCCAGAGGAGTGGAGAGGAAGCCTAATCATCCCGATCTATAAAGGGAAGGGAGACATTCAGGAGTGTGGAAACTATAGAGGTATAAAGTTGTTAAGTCATACTATGAAGATATGGGAGAAGATCATAAAGAGGAGACTCAGAGAGGAAACGACAATTGGGGATGAAATGTTTGGCTTCATGCTTGGAAGAGGGACAGTGGATGCCATATTTGCCTTGAGACAAATGATGGAAAAGCATCGGGAGAAACAGAAAGGACTGCATATGGTCTTTATTGACCTGGAAGAGGCATATGATCGAGTACCACGTCAAGAGGTGTGGAGGTGTATGAGAGAAAAGGGAGTCCCCGAGAATATGTAAGAATCATCCAAGATATGTATGAGAGGGCAGAGGCAAATGTTAAGAGCAGTGTAGGCTTGACAAAAAGTCTCTCAGTAAATGCTGGTCTGCATCAAGGGTCCGCTTTGAGTCCATATCTATTTGATCTGGTCTTGGATGTAGTAACCCAGGGTATTAGAGATCGGTCACCATGGTGTATGCTCTTTGCAGATGACATAGTACTGTGTAGCAACAGACGAGAGGTAGTGGAGGAGAAGCTTGAGGAGTGGAGAAGAGTGATGGGAGATAGAGGACTGAAAATCAGCAGGAAGAAGACAGAGTTCTTGAGGTTGAGAGATGATGAGGATGGGGAGGTCAATTTGCAGGGGAGGTGTTGAAAAGAGTTGAAAAGCTCAAGTATTTGGGATCAACAGTAGCAGAGGATGGTGACCTAGAGTCCGAAATAACCCACAGAATACAAACGGGATGGAAGAACTGGAAGAATGTGTCTGGAGTGCTGTGCGGTAGGAGAATAGGGATTAAGTTGAGGGGTAAAGCGCATAAGACAGTTGTGAGACCTGCGATGATGTATGGAGCAGAGACATGGGCAATAAAGAAGACACAAAAGAAAAAACTGGATGTGGCAGAGATGAGGATGTTGAGATGGATGTGTGGGGTGACAAGAAGAGATAAGATCAGAAACGAGGTACTTAGAGGTACCTCAAACGTTAGAGAAATATCAGATAAGATACAAGAAAGTAGACTAAGATGGTATGGTCGTGTCGTTAGGAGGGATGAACAGTATGTTGGGTGGAGGGCGATGGAAATGGATATACAGGGTAGGAGAGGAAAGGGGAGACCAAAGCCTAGGTGGATGGATTGCATCAATGACGACCTGAGATCTAAAGGTTTGTTGGGTGATGAGGTATGGGAAAGGAACATATAGAGAACACTGGCCAGAAACATCGACCCCACATAACAGTGGGAAAAGATGTAGACGAAGAAGAAGAAGAAGAACATATATATATACAGTATATATATATATATATATATATATATATATATATATATATATATATATATATATATATATATATATATATATAGATAGATAGATAGATAGATAGATAGATAGATAGATAGATAGATAGATAGATAGATAGATAGATAGATAGATATATATATATATATATATATATATATATATATATATATATATATATATATATATATATATATATATATATATATATATATATATATATATATATATATATATATGCAAAATAAACTGTTATATCACAGCACAATATGAAGCAAAAAAAGGCCCATATATATATATATATATATATATATATATATATATATATATATATATATATATATATATATATATATATATATATATATATATATATATATATATATATATATATATATATATATATATATATATATATATAAATATATACTCATATATATATGGATTCGGTTTTACGTCACGAACTCCCTTTTCTACTAAGGGCTAGGACGGTTGCCTTCTTACTAGGGACTTGTTTTGGCAGATGTAATCGTTTCCCTGAGTGTATGCCCTTACTAACCTCAGTCCGTGACGGGATGCGAACCCTCGACCTGCCGCCTCAGATATATATATATATATATATATATATATATATATATATATATATATATATATATATATATATATATATATATATAAAATTAACGAATATATTTTAATATTTTCCACTTTTTCACCATGAGTGTGAAAGCAGTATTTACATTTAACGAGAATGTATACCTTTCTGTAATCATGGTCATAACCTTAGGATTGCCTTTCAGATCTGTTTGTTCAATCAAAAACTGAGTTGTTAGAAGCAATTCATAAAATTATGGCTCAACAAGGTAAACTTACTTCCATGAAGAATCAATCCAGACGTTCAGCTGAGGAATGGAAGTACATTTCAAGAGTTCTTGATCGCATTTTCTTCTTTATATTTGCTCTTGCAACCTTGTTCTTCAACTCCATCATCTTGACATCTTCACCATTCAGAGAAAAATTTGAATATTGTCTGTATGGTCCAGGGAACTGCAGTGAAGAGGATGAGTTCACATCCATCAGTGATATTAAGTTTGCTTTAGGTAGTAGAGGGTATGGAGATTATCACTAAAAAAAATTTAAAGTATGTGCAGAAGGTGCTGGGAGAGGGAGAATTCTTCTTTCATAAATAAGAGTATTGTTGGATGCTAGAACCCAGTGTACGGCTTTGGCAATCGCCCTCAGAGGGTATGTGATTGATCCTTATTTTGCTGTTATTAACTTGAACTACTAAGCTAATCATTTTAAGAAAAAGGTATCTTTAAAGCCAATTTTAATGCAAGATATAAAACGATAGTATCATCTTAATCACAAATAATGAAAACGCCTCCTGGTTGACATGGAAATTAGGTATCGTTGGTCTTCAAAAGTTTGATAGGAAATACCTTAGTATGTGCATATCACTTCATTTACACAGTGTATGTTATAGGTTTTTAACTATTAATCAGTCTATATACAAAAAACATAATCCCCCATATATGGGAGACCATGATTTTTTCCACTCCCATTAGTCAAAATAATTTTAATATTGTGTTTCTTTACAAAACTTTCACTGAACTTTTGCATACTGCTCACGTGTTTATTTTGCCATATGTGTCATTACTTAAGTAATTATCTATTTCTATTCACATGAGAGAGTTACTGCAAGATTATCACGCAAGTTTTATAAAGCTTAGCAATATAGATGTAATACTGTGACATTTATATACTATCTTTCACTTTCATAATGTCACCATTATAGGGAAAAAAAAAAAAAAAAAAAAAAAAAAAAAAAAAAAAAAAAAAATATATATATATATATATATATATATATATATATATATATATATATATATATATATATATATATATATATATATATATACTGTATATATATTTATATATATATATATATACTGTGTATATATATATATATATATATATATATATATATATATATATATATATATATATATATATATATATATATATATATATATATATATATATATATATATATATATATATATATATATATATATATATGCATTACTGGAAATATAATTATCTAAGACTTTGGTATATATGAGTGATTAGGAGAATATAGTTTCCATATTTTTACGTTAGATATGTGAGATCGACATGAGTGATTAGCAGAATATAGTTTCCATTTTTTTTCGTTAGAATTGTGAGTTCGACATGTTTACCTTTAGTTAACCCCATGATTGTAGAGACATTGTTCCACAATGTACTTCATACGTGTAATGGTGTACTCTCTGAACCTGCAGAGCTGACAGGGCTGCCACATAAGGGAAGCTATTTCTTATTCGCAAGTGGCCTTGGCAAATGAAGCTGAACAAACTATGTCGAAAATATCAGAGTAGGAGCAAACTGCCATCTTTTCTTAGTACTGTATTTACTATATTACATAGTTCACATTTGTATCCATTTGAATGAATCTTATATGCATGAAATGTTTCTATTGGTGTTTATTCCTTAATACGTAAATTATTTTCCCTTTAAGCTTTTAATTCATCTAGTATTTACAATTTCCTTGCTTAGCATATTCCATTTATCAACATTCATAACCTAAAGAAGGTGTTGAATAAAGTTCAATGTTATATCTGCATAATTAATCAATTCCAAACTAAATTATTTTACTATAAAAATTCTTCTCGATATTTATTTCAACATTTCTTCCTGTCACTGATTTGCTTTATACTAAAAAAATTAAGATATTCCATTTCCAGGTAGGTATTTCAGCCTCTCAGGATGTATTCAAAATATATCTGAGTAATGAAAAGAAAAAATACATTAAGGGATCCAAGTAATATTATAATATACCGTATGCAGTTTTTGTATGATATATGATCATTCTTCATATTTAACTCAAATATATTATCTGTGAAGTAATATATGATCCACCACCACACCTGTGTTCACTGGACATCTGCGTTTCTTCATACACAGACCTACAGCTTACAGATATACAGTTACTGATATTAATACAGATAATATACAAGACACTAACTCTTGCTACAACATAAACATAACAAAAC
>JAXCGZ010007595.1:155000-189834 GCA_037179515.1 Halocaridina rubra
TCTTTTTAAAAGACCTTGCTGCATCATCCAATTAATCACCGGAAGAGAATCTTCTACTAACAGGGGTTTAATCACACTCTGGTAGACTGCGGGATCCATTTTAGTAGAGTTAAACTTTCCTTATTTTTCACTTGAGAAGATAGGAACCTTTACATAACTTCTCCTTAGTCTAGTTTGTGCAGGCCACGAATCTTGGTCAGGTCATAAGTCCCCTTGCCTAAACTGTTCAAAGGAAAGTAACATAGTTAGAGAGGAAAACAATATGGAACACATAAACCATTGACAAATACCTGGGAATAACTACAATTCTGAAACAGCCTGATGACAGAACACATCCGAGGGATCCTGAAGAACTGAGACCTGCCTTTTATCAACAACGAATAAAGGTTAGGTTACAATTTGAGTCTAAAGGCCAATTTCAAATTCTAACCTAATTTCACTTAACCTAACCTTCTTTGTTGTTGATAAAACAGATCCCAATCCTTCAGAAGTTTCCAAATTTCATTACAGCAGCATTTACCTTATATTTGTAGATATTTATATATAACTAACCAAAGACCAGCACAACTATGTAGTCACATAACAAAAGAAAACAATTATGCATGATTAACTCACTTATAAAAGATAAATAATCCCTTATAACTATAATGGAATACGAACCTCACAGCTTCTTACCTCGTAAACACGAATAACACTAAAACACTCTGGGGTTATTTATTTTTACAAGATTAATATCTATGAAATTAAATTATTATTATTATTATTATTATTATTATTATTATTATTATTATTATTATTATTATTATTATTATTATTATTATTATTATTTAATGCTATCACAGTTGGCCGTATCTTTAAATCCGAGTCACAGAAGAGATACATTATTAAACTACCACCATTTTAAGTGATTGAATCTAGATAATTTATATAACTTTCCAATGCAGACAAATATATTAAAAATGCACAAAATAGATTGTTAGTCTATTAATCTTGTAAATAAAAACTATTATCAAGGAAATATTGGTCACAAAAAACTAATGATTAAAGCATTACCAACTTAAATAATTAAATATAGGCAATATATACTTCCCAAGACAGACAAATATTGTAAAAAAAATACGTAAAAACTATTGTTAGTCCTTTAATCTTGTGAATTAGCATTTTTTTTTAGAAAAATAACTCAAGTCAATAATGCGACCCATATTTAAAGAGTTTATTTTCTTCTTTTTGTCAGTACGCTCAGATGGCGGCCATGATGTCGGGCTTGTCGCTTGTGTCCACCATTCAAAACGAAATCGAAAAAGCTCAACTCGACTTGAAAGGCGTCGATGAAAACTTGAGAAAATTAACAGGACGTGATTTTGGAGAACCTAAGTGAGTTTTGTGGAATTTTGTCGTATAATTTACATGAAAATGAATGCCACGATGCGAAGCCATGGCGTGGTTTGGGTGGATAGTAGGGTAGAGAATATTTCATTGAAATTCGGCGATGAAAACTTAAAGCAATTTGACAGAACGTTAAACTTAGGAACCAAGGTGAATTTAAAAAAAAAAAAGAAATGACCTGTAATATCCGAGGAAATGAGTGTTATCAATTTTGACATGGTTTGGGGGAATATTGTGGTTGAACCGGACAAAGGAAAAAAAAAAGACCAAACGATTAATAATTAATGATAGAAAAAGTTGTTAACAGCAGTAATTTGCGTTTGGGCAGTCCCTTCTAGGTTACTTTGGGATCTGGTTCCATGTCTTGAAAAATAAATTATAATCGTGTCATACTTAGAGGCTTTCAGCTGGGGGACTACGGATGGCGAGTGGTCAAAGTTCATGACTTGGGAGTTGACACTTGACATTCCCGCGATTAAGCCTACCTTGGGATGCTAAGAAGGGCATCTGATCTTAATTCCCCAGTCACACATTCTTTGTTCACCTCTTGAATAGGGACTTAATTGTGATATATTAAATGAGTATTTTTAAGATAAATACAGCTAACCTTTATTTAAGTTTCGTTTTGCACGCCTGCCATAAATTGATAATTGACATTATGGATTTCAACTGAGGATTTGTAGAAATCCATAATATCAAATATCAATTTATTGATATAATAAAGTGAAAACTGAAGTCGTGGTATTTGGTAGAGGAGAAGAGATCCTAAATGTAAGTCTCAATGGAACTACACTCCCACAAGCAAAAGAATTAAAGTATCTTGGAGTAAAGACTAAATCAGCCGGAGGTATGCATGATGATATCACTGAAAGAATCAATAATTACTGCAGACTATTCAACATCCTCTACCCATTGTTCAAAGAAAAACATATCCCAGCAGAAATTAAGAAACTAGTCTACACGACTGCCCATATACCAACATTAACCAATGGAGTTGAAACTTGGACATTCACTACAACAGACATAAGTAGATTAGTAGCTGCAGAAATGAAACCTATCAGACTTATACTTGGTAAAACACGAATGGATAGAATAAGGAATGAAGAACTTAGAAGAAGACTAGGAGTGGTATCATTGGAAACAAAAATTAAGCAAGCTAAGTTGAGGTTGCTGGGACATGTACAGAGAATGGATAAGGCAAGAATTCCAAAACTAGCATTCAAATGGACACCAAACGGAAGAAGGCCCACAGGCCATCCACGTAAAAGATGGAGGGATAGTATACAAAAAATCTTAACAACATATAGAATGGGAAGACTGAATAGATTGGAGGAGGAGGATATCTTCCGGGACAGAGTGGCATGGAGAAAAAGATGCTCCGCACTGACAAGCTAAAAATCCTACCTGTGGGAGGAAAGAAAAAAAAAATTATCCCGTTATTTCACACCTCCAATTACGAAAAAAGTCATGGAATGTAATTATAATGTTATGTGGTTAGGTTAGTTCAACCCCTTTAAAGAGCAAGCCATAGTGCAAATTTCTTTGAATGTGGTGTAAATATGTTTTTGGGGGCGTGAAAGTAATCATCTCCTGAATTTTGTGAAAACCCTATTAATACTAGAAGCCACATGCTTTTTAGAAGGCTACATGAAGTTTCGTGCATACAGCGTTTCTTATATAAACAAAACGAGGTTTTATACAATAAAAAACGAGGTTTCGTACAATAGAGAACGAGATTTCGTACAATAGAAAACCTCAATAAATTGAACTTTTTTCTGTTAGTTATTTCGGTGTATATTTTATTTTGGCGGTAAAGTGCATTTTAATTTGTCTTTATTTTTATTTATTTATTTTTTTTAAATTCATTCTAGATGCATATATTAGTATTAATACTAACCAATGTATTTCATTTTCAAATCCTGATTAATCTTATACTTTAATTATGTTACAACTGTGACTGATAATTAACACAGGAGATCTAAAGATTTTGATATCTTTAATGTGAAAGATTAAGGGCGGTTTATTTAGCCCTTAACCTCTCAATATATTAATCGTAACCTAACCTAACAATATGTTTTTGTAAATAATTGTTTATATTTTTATATGTATATTTTAAAATAAAATAACTTTAATTAATATGACTTTGGATTTTTTTCTTTTAACGTTTTGGGAACCCCCAAAATGGGCCTCCTGCATTAGTATAGCAAATACTTTAGAGATTGGAACAAGTTACACTTTATTAGCAATAATTACTGAATTGGCTCATAATCAATTTTTTTTTTAAATCTACGTACGAAACTTTGTCCGATTTTACACACGAAACGTCGTTCTCTGTACGAAACCTTGTTTTTATTTCTTTGTGTGAAACGCCTATGTACGAAACCTTGTGTCCCCTTTTTTGAACACGGTCCTAGGTGTGGCCAAGTTACATGTAGGGTATCGTTGACTCCACCACAACAGTGTTAATTCTTTTAGTGTATTCTACAAAATGCATATTGTTTTTCTTTAATAATTTTGATGCTTCAAAATGTAGTTAGTTCTTGTCCCTTCTGAAATCACTTCTAATTGTGGCTATGCTGCTTACTTTATGGTAATTCATAGTGTACCAAGGTATACTTGCTGTGTTTTGAAAGTCACTGGCCTAGCTATCAGAAATGAGAACATACCTGGATTGAAGACAGTCTAGATGTTTACATAACTTATAAAAATATTGACTAATGTTGTAAGTGAAAAAAAGTGTAAATCTAATGCTTTACTCTTAAGTTGATATTTTACTACTCAGTGCGTACCTTATGATACTTGGTAATTCTTATATTTAGAAGCAGGAAGTTAGTCACTTAGACCATTTTACGGGGTGCAAATTATCTTCGTGACTGAAGATGCTTTTTTACAGTTTATTTAGCCATGGATTAATCTTTTGTCTCAGAGATCTACTATTACTTTTCAAGTGATAGTTTCTTCGTTTCTCTAAGTTTGAGGGTTTCATATGTGCCAATGGCAATTTTAGCATAATAGGAATAGAGTGCAATGTATCAAACAACTTCTATGATATAGTAGTTGTAAATTTGGCCAAAAGATATACCAAGCTAATACTGCAGTTATAAGCTCTCAAAGGTTAATGACACACTCTTTCCTTTTTCAAATGATAATTACTGGTCATGAGGTTGAGTAGTGTAATAAATCATGCATGAATAAAGTGATATATAAAGAGGACTTAAAGTGTTTAAAGCACTGCTGTGGATTAATGTCTAAATTGAGCTCAAAATAATTTGAAAGAAAATTGTATTCACGTCATATTCACTTTGATGAATGATTTAGGTTTGATAAAGCAGTCCAGATAGAGGTTAGATAAAGCAGTCCAGATGTTAGTAATTGAATAGTCATACACTGAATAGTAGTTCCATATATTTCTTGATTCTTCTAAGCTTAGGATAGATTTAAGTCTTTCTAATGGGATTTTTATTCGTGTAAGCCTCAAATTCTTACAGTATTCACAAGGTCATTAATATAGTTGAAACTCTTAATGCAAATCCTATTATATCAGACAATTTTAAGCATTATATATAGCCACAATAGTTGCTATACATAATGGTATTTTTTTTTTATGTTCATTCAGCCTGAATATATGGTTTATTAAAATTTTCAGTTGAATTTATTGTAACCATTTGCTTTATTATAAAAACTTCCTTTTTTCCTTGCAGTCAACGCCCTGAACAAAGAAGACGCTTGTTATCTGGTGGACGAGATGATGAACCTCCAGCCAAAAGGAGACCACAGGGGGTGTTTGCCAGGTGATTATTATTCATTCGGTTAAATCACAAAAGCAGATTTATGCTCCTCTGATGTTACAGGCTTAACACATGCAATTAATATTTTTTTGGTGAAACATATTAAATGTGTTAGATATAAGGTTCTTTGTAACTGTAGGAGAGATTGGTAATTAAACAAACTAACTGGATCATTTCACAAGTGCTAATAGTTGGTGTGTGCATGTTTGTCTAACCAGTATATATGAATATCTACATTTATATTTGAAAGACCTTTCTTATAAAAAAAATGAGATACTCTCTAGTACATAATTTACTTGTTGCAAGTGTACTGAAAAGCTCAATAAAGTGATACTTAAAGTGGTAAAAACTGCTTGATCAGATTTTACTTCCTTTCTGATTTTCTTGGTTTCCTCTCAGTATCTTTTCTCTGTAGACTGATTTATTACTGAAGTCCTTGTGGAGTACAAAAAAAAACTTTATGACAACATTATTCATCATAGCTTTTGTATACCTTTATCCTCACCTTCTTGAGAGGGGATTCAATTTTTTAATAGGCATTTGACATAAATATAGATGGATATTCCAGAACTGTGTTCATCAGTATAATAAAGGTGAATCTTGTGGTATATATGACTGACCCTTAAATCCCAATCAGATTGGGAGGTGTCGTACTAGAGCAGCACTATAATGAGTCGCGAGGTAGAGGTCGAGGTGGGTTCCGTCGCAATAGTGACACATCTGAGCCTCGCAGCGAGCGTGGTGAAGGAAGAGGTGATCTTCGGACTGAAATTCTTGGAGGAGAAAGAGGTGGCAGACGAGTCCAGGAGGTGGCTGAAGAGGATGACAGTATTCCTAAGGTAATTAAATATATACCTATACTCCTATCTCCTTAGCACTTTTCAAGAATATTTAGATCTCATTTCTACAAACTAATTTCAAATATGAAAGGCATTTAGTCTTAAAGAAATATGAAAAGTATTGAGGATAGTTTACTTTTTGCAGGGATGCTTACTATTCAAAAGTTATTTTATATAATTTAAAGGCATCAAGATTTTAGGTAAATTTAACGGTAGGGGTGAGGAAAGGCATCCAGCCTTAATTTTCTGGCTCCAACCTGTCTATGACTACCCATCTTCGAATTGGGATTAATAATGACACCAAGTGGCAAATGTTTTAGTGGAGCATATACCTTCTTACCTCTTCTAATACTATATATACAAACCAGTGGTTTGATTTTATTGGAATTATATATGCTATGAGATTGTGAGCTTGCATTTATTGTAAAGTATGACATTATACACCAGTACTTCAATCAGATATTGTTTACCTCTGTAGCCATCCCTGGCTTCGTCTGTTGCTCGTCCCCAAGTGGACTTCAAATCCCGAACGGAAGCTGCAGCAGAGCTTACAAAAGACAGAGCTTCGCGGGACAGGTATGCTGTTCATTGTATTGTGTGATTGTTTATTTTTTTCCTTTGAAAATTTCTCTCTCTCTCTCTCTCTCTCTCTCTCTCTCTCTCTCTCTTTCTCTCTCTCTCTATTGAATATTTCTCTCCTCTGAAACTCTCTCTCTCTCTCTCTCTCTCTCTCTCTCTCTCTCTCTCTCTCTCTCTCTCTCTCTCTTTTTTTTTTTTTTTTTTTTTTTTTTTTTTTTTTTTTTTTTTTTTTGAAAGAAATTAACCCTACCAAATTTTGAGAATATCACATACATAGAGCACAGTATTATCATATTGTTGTATATCTTTTCATTCAGAGTAATTGAATATTTATTCCAGGAACCGTCGTATGTTTGGTGCTCTCCTTGGAACCTTGAAGCGCTTCAAGAATGATGAAGCTAAACAGAAGGACAAGGTTAATAACACTTTTTTGTTTTCCATTTATAATATTTGAATTATAAATGCCTATGATAAGGACTTTTAGTTGTCCTTTCTGTGCTGTTTACACAACAGTCAGTAGTGATAGAGTGCTTGAAGTCCTTCGTAAATAGCTGCATTTCTTCTTCTGTATCCTTTGGAGGCAGCTTTTCTGTTTATACAACAAATTGTTCATTCCCAAAAAGAGGATTAGCATGTAGGAGACTAAGCCAAGGATTGAACTAGAAATGTTGCTCTCAGATGAAGAAAACAAGAATATGTATTTCAACTTCAAATTTCCACTTCTCTTGATTTTTTTATCTTAGGAAGATACATCACACAATGATGGTGTTTACATTTTTCAGGAAGAGCAACGTGCTGCCATTGATCGTAAACTGGAGGAGAAAGGAAGGGCCGAAAAGGAGGAACTTCGTCGAGAGAGATTAGATCTCTTCAACCAGAGAAAGGAGAGACAGGCCCAAATTCGTCGCCTAACAGTCAAAATGGCAAGAGTGAAAGAGGTAGATTATACATAATGAATTCTCTGTACATACTTGACATAACTGTGATATTTGCCATAATGCTTTTTGTGTAAACGCTTACATATTGCAAGCATTCATATTTTTATTGTTTGCTGATTTGGGTATAATTACTGTATTATGATGGGAAAATTTGTTACTGCTCTTTTTGTTTTTGATAACTGTCATTTTGAAATTTCCTCTTTTAGTTAACATATGGATTGTTATTGATAATTCCATTTCTTTGAAATGCACACAAATAGATTTTTTCATTATATTTTTGTGATAATTTTTTGTTTTGTATATCTTTCTAATAATTTTTTGTTGCTACAAGTTTATTTGATACCTAAATTTCTGGTAGTGTATCTGTCATGTTTATTTTCACAATTATTTTTTCAGCACGAGGCTTGGGAGTCCCATATGATGAGGCTAACCAAATTTATCAGAACAAAATCTTCTCCGAGAATTTTCTGGCTGCCACAGAGTCACATCTCCAAGACGACCAACCTTGTGCGAGCTACACATGACATAATTAGCAGTGGGTTTAACTCCTTTTACCTTATGTATAGCTACTCATGATTTCCTTAATGTTGGAAATATAATTCTGTCTTGTCTTAGTTTCTTGCACCTGATTTGAATGCTCTTCATGCTCCAGTTTAGCAAAATTTTGCATGCATTGCTGTAATCGGTGTAAGCAGTAATCGTTGATTAGAATGCTCGTCTTGGGAAGTGACATATCCATGTTTGATTCCAACAGAGGGTGTTATGAAGGGCAGTTTTAAGTCTTCATTCCCCAGCTCTATCTTGTCTGTATCCATCCCCATATGAATGGGGTTCATGGTGACACATGAAAATGCCCGAAAAACAAGTATTCATTTCTGTCATGAATAAATTTTCTCAAAAAATCTCTCGGTAAAATTGAAAGCCAATATGTTGCAATGAAGAGCTGAAGCATTATGTACAGTAAAATAATAATGCTGATTCGCATTTATGGGAAATATTTCTTCCTTTGGAATCTGTATAATGCTGTCTTTAGTCTGTATGTTTGGAGAATATGTCTTGTAGAGTTCCAGTACAATATTGTCTTTCTTTAGTTCCAGTCTTGATTGTTGTTTTTTTTTTTGTAAGCGAATCAGTAAGTTTTTTCTTCATACATAATTTTCTTTTTCTATTTTTTGAGAGGTGTGTATGAAATGGCTTTCTTGTCAATTTTTTTTTTTTTTTTCCCAAGTTGAGTGTTTCATAATTACAGTCTAAAATTTTCTCATAAGCCTTAAGTTTTCTTCAATAGTTTCCGTTTGCAAATAGTAGTTACAAGTAACCAGAAATTTTTTGATATGTTTATTTTATGACATATCCTCAGGGGAACTGGAAGAGGATCGTCAGCGATTGAAGGAAGAACTAGACGAGATCATTGGTTCTCGTGCTGAGGACGATCAGGGCGATGAGGGCAGGGATGCTGCTGAGGGGGGGGAAGAGGAAGATGAAGAGTCTGAGTCCTTTATCAGGAGGGGGGTCCGCTCTGAGATCGCCAGGCAGGGGGAGGGGGGTGCCATTTCTGCTATTGATAACTCTGCAGGTAAATTATTTTATTTTTGTTTTAGGATGTTACAAAATGCCACAACTGGTATTTATAATTACTAATTAATTCATCATTAGCACCAACCTCTGTGACTGATGTTTGTTAAAAGTTTGATTTACTGTTATGGTATATGTCATGGTGTATTTTTATAAACTAATCTCACTTTTGACTTTGTCGTGTGATGTGTCTTTTGAGGAATATCCCCCTCAAGATATTAGAGGAAAACTGTAGTAAGTATCCTAAATATTGGTGATGAGCATTAAAGTATTGTCAGTTAATTTTTTTAAGTGTAACACTGGCATTAAGAGATCTTTTCTTATGAAAAGATTGGCCTTTAGGTTGAACAGATATCTACTGGTACAGCTCTGCTTTGCATACTTGATTCTCTCATTTCTTCCTTTGCATTTTCCTCTTGGGGCAGGACTAGAATACCGACTCCTTGTTTGTTGTAAATATTACCTAAATGGCTTGGAGCCAGGGGATTAGGAATTCTGTCTTACTTTTCAGTCACTTTCTCCAGGGACGGACTAGAATACCAACTCAGCCTTCCCGTTTATTGTAATAGTCATGTAAATGGGGAGGAGCAAGGGAATTAGGAATTCCCTCAGTTTATATTCCTCCTGTGAAGAGTCAAGTCTTGCAAGGGAGTTCTGGTAGGAGAAGTTAAGCTAGAATACTTATAAATGAATGTGTGGTTGTGGGCTGCATAAGAAGGGAAGATATTGGTAAAACGTGTGGAACCGTAATTCACTTTTTTATTTTTTACATGTGATAGAATTCAAAAATTTAGTTGTGGATAAAGTGCAGTTTTACCTTTTGATTATGACCTAAGTACAGTAATTCCATGTATTTTTTAAACTTGAAAGTTCTCTTTTTGCACAGGTCTCTATCTGCAAATTTTCAACAATTAGTTACAACATGGTCTTCTAGTTTTGTAACACAAACCATATTTTCTTTGCTTTCAGTATTTATACCACACACAATGATTGTGTTCTATTTTAATTTTTTGTTCCGATACATTTATAATATGAATATGGTATTCTTGATTCTAAACTGCCTTGTTGATATTGTTAGTTACATTGTAGGACTCATGTATTTATTTATAGTATTGCATGGAACTGCGGTAGCTCAGTGGTTAGTGTTCGACTCAAGAAATGACAATTTTAGTTTGAACCCACCACATTGCATTAGGAATGGCATCCAGCTCCAACCTGTTTGTGTCCACCCACTTTTGAATTGGGATTAATAGTGATATACATTGGTACATATTCCATTTCCTGAGAGAGCAGAGGCATAATTTGTTGTTTACTTTTCAGATTTGTTAGATTACGAGGCTGAGGAGGGAGAGCTAGTATATGATGAGGCTGACCTGTCAGGTAAGGACACTAATGACACTGAACGTGTAGTAGTTCAGGTAGATGGGCGTGGGATTGGTGGTAGGAAGGTTGAGATTGTGGGTGGTCAGTCACTGGACAGGCCAGAAGGTATTGGTAAATTAAGTGGTGGCAATGATAGTGAAAAAGAGAATCAAGGTAGGAATAAAGATAGGAAAGACAGGAATAGGGAGAGAGAAAAAGACAGAGGTAAGGATAAGAATGATGATAAAGAAAGGGACAGAGATAGGAGACATAGGGATAAAGGGAGAGATAAAGATAGAGGGAGAGATAAGGATAGAGATAGAGGGAAAGAGATAGACAAAGATAGAGGAAGTGATAGGCATAGTGGTAGAGAGAAAGATAAGAAAAAAGAAAGGGGGAAGGATAAAAGTAGAGATGCAGATAGAGAAACGCTCAAAGCTAAAAAAGATGAGATTGCAGAAGCAATGTCTCCCGACCCTGAAGCTGATCTTGAAGCAACTGTCGTTCATATCAAAATCGAAAAAGACGAAGACAACTATGCAAAAGAGTCTGGACCATTAGTATCAACAGTGAAGACCGAAAAGGATGACATACCAAGACGTATTATGCAAGAAGAAATTCCTGGTGGTGATGCACAACCTGATGGGGAACTTCCACCATCACCCACCATTGCAGTTCCTTTGCCCACGGATTCCCCATCTCCTCCAAGGGAGTGCATTCCAAATGGCACTTCGGTTCCTTTACCCACCCTTGCTGCGGGTGAAACTTCCTCCACTGAACCTCCATTCCCTCCCCTTCCCACCTCACTTCCTCTTCCACCTGCCACTCCAACAGTTTTCATCTCTAATATCACTTCCCCACCTTATAGACCTTCCTCTCCTCTTTACTCTCCTTCATATACTCCAGCTGTAGCACCACCACCAGGAAAAGAAATATACCCAACTGATGTCCCAGGAAACCAGATGGAAGTTTGTGAATCTAAGACAGAGGCAAGTTTGCCACTGCCAAGTGCTGTCGATGTGATCCCTGACGATACAGTAAAACAAGATTCACCCGTAGATGACAGAAAATCAAGACATAAAACCCCAAAGGATGAAAAAAAGGTAAGTGAGAAATCTGAAAAGTCAAAGAAAAAGTCTGACGACAAGAAAGGTAGTGATCGTAAAAAGACAAGTGCTACAAAGAAATCTGATGACAAAAAGGGTAGCAAGAAGGTAGTCTTAGGGACTTCTGATGAAAGCTCCAGTGAAGAAAGCAGTAGTGAAAGCAGCAGTGAAAGCAGCGAGAGCGAGAGCTCAGACTCTGAAAGCTCATCATCATCCGGTTCTTCTTCAGATTCAGAGAGTGATTCATCTTCGAGCTCAAGTTCTGACTCCCAGTCTGGTGGTGAGAAGAAAAAGAAAGCTATGAAAAAAAGGGGCAAGAGGCAGAATTCAAGAAGTGAAGACAGCAGTAGTGACAGCGAAAAGGAAGAAAAATTAAAAAAGAAAAGAAAGCACGACCAAGTTAAATCAAAGGAAAGCAAAAAGACAGATCCAAAAATTAAAGTAAAAGAAGAGCCTGTAAGTGATGATGAAAAAACTAAGAAGTCCAGCAGCAAAGACAGAAAAAGGGACGTAGACAAAATTGATAAAGAAAAAGAATCTAGGTATAAGTCCAGAGATAACGAGAAAGACAGAGATTCTACCAAAAGAAAGGATAGAGAGCAAGGCAAGTCATCGGCAGCTCAGAGTAAGAGTAGGGAAAAAAAAAGAGAGAGAAGTAGGAGCAGAGATCAGAGGCATGACAGTAGGAGCAGAGATAAGAATAGGAGAGATAGAAAGGATAGAAAAGATAGGCGTTAACTAGGCTATATAGACATAGTGTGTTTAGAATTGACTCGTCTGTTTTGATGGGGCATTTTTATTGAGTTTTTTGTGTACATATTAACATTTACATAGCTTTTTTTATGTAGTCATGACAATCCAATTCATTATATATATATATATATATATATATGTTGATCAATGCCTTGATTGAAAACCAAGATGTTTGCTTCATTTTATGGAGTGACGTTGACTGTTCATGGCAGGTTTTTTTTTTTTATTTTTTTTTTTTATTAAAGAAACTGAAAATTGCTAATTGTTAATTACATTTTCAGTCATGGTGTTGAGATTTTTTTTTCTTTCCTTGAACCATACTTAGAAGATTACTTTTTCAGTCCATAATAGTTAGATTTTTTGTGTAATAAATGGTACAAACCTATTCTTTGTATATATATGTCCTGAGCAGAGTTAGTTCTTGCCTTGCTTTCTTGATAATACAAGGCTGGCCTATGTATAATAACTTGAGTGGGAGAAATTGCCGGACATGTACGTGTTTTGACCAGTGCAGTCATAGAGGTTTCAAACATTTGAGACAAGTTGGCAATTTATTTACGACATACCAGTACTTCATTTTTCATTAACCTAATACCCGGACCATAGTGTTCTTCCTTTGGTTATGATATCATGCTTACCCTGGGAGTAGGAGGCAATAGTTAGAGGTTTCCCTTAGTATATGTCTTCGTATACAGAGTAACCAGTTGTTTGGTGAAAGCGTAGATGTGTTGTATTCAAGCTCAGCAATTACTGTCGCTTTTAAAAGGCTATGCACTGTATCAGGTATGCTCAGTTGGTATCATTATGGCAATCCTACGAAGTCGAGGATGACATCCTTTGCTCCTTTTTTGATGGAATTTTAGTTGGCTCTTCTGCATTCAGGACAGGCTGTACAGTTGTCCCTCAACTTACATTATTAATTGGTTCCACCTCTTACAAAGTTAAAAATCGATTTTAGTCAAAACCCATATATAAAACTACTCTTTTTAAACTGTAAGATGAAGGACAACTGTACCAGATAGCAGAACAGGTCTTATTTGTTGCTGCCTCTATTTTTTCTTTTCTTCGAATTATGTGCATCCGTTAGCTTCAAAATTGGTGCACCTTCTCAATGATGGCTTGCCAATGTCCAATGCCTGTCATTTGATTTTCCATTTTTTGATAATGCCACATGACTTTGTGTTAATTTTCAGGACATCTTTCTATCTTTTTCTTTTACATTTGTCTTCTTTAAGTTGGGTGTAGGTTTATTTAGACAGGTGTTCATTTTTCATTCAAACAAATGACCAATCCATCTTAGTTTGTTCTTGATAATAAAAGCTTCAGTGCTTGTTATGTTTGCTTACCTCAGCGTGTTGACATTCGTTCTTCTGCCTTCCCAACTTGTGATTTAAGACTTTTGGAGTGTGTGTTTGGTTGAACTTTTAAAGTGCCTTCAGATGTCGTCAGTCTGATGATGCGTACAAGAGCACTGGGATAACCACTGCGCTTATACACTTTTATACACTAAACATTTTGGTGCCTTTTCAGATGTCACAATCATAAAACACTCCTTCAAAGATGTCCACAAGATGTTGAACTGCATTCATGATTATATTGGTTCTCATCAGTGAGATTGGTATTGGAGGATAGATGACTGCCAAGATATGGAAAGTGGTATACCTCTTCTATTTTTGTGTCACCAAATTGAATATTTGGTTTTATTTGATTTGCTCACAGTTGCTGTTCCTAACCATGACTGTGGCAAGGCTAGCATCATGGAGTTTCAGGATTTGAATATACTTTCCAGGACATCCATTCCTTTTAATACTGGGTCATAAACTTTGGTGAGGTTATTGCATGCCATATATTAAGATTCAAGTTGTTCACAAAATTGTTCTTATTGTTGATGCATTGGGAATATTTTGTCAGTTTTATGTATTGGTCTGAACCCATTTGTCTGCTTGGAATGATTCTATCAGCCAGGGTGGTTGTTGTCGCTCCCTAGGCTGCCTGGCCGGACAGCCTAGAATCTCTTATGGAAGGCCACTGCTGATACTAGGCTTTCCCACAGAGCTCTTAAGGAGTGTATGTTGTGTTGTTGGTATATGGAAACACTTTAGTCCAGCCTGTTCCTAATAAGGGCGACCACTTTATACCTTCCAATTACCGACCAGTTGCCCTAACCTCTGCTCTCGCTAATGTATTCAAAACTGATCAATTCTCACTTCTTGAATCTAATTTGCTTATTTCCGAAAACCAGTACTGCTCCCACAGGGCAGAATCCACTGTTACCCTTTTTTTCCTATCTCAGTCATGTATAGTCATCTCTGATGAACTTTGGGGAATCCTTTGTAGTCACCCTTCATATCTCCTAAGGGTTTTGACATTGTGGCAGGATTTACCCCTTTTCTTAGTTCTTTGATTTCCAGTTTTCTTTCTGGCTGTTTTATATCTGTTATTGTTTATGCGCAACACCTAGCTTGTTACTAGTGGTGTTCCACAGTTCTCTGTTCTGTCATCTACTCTTCTACTTCTCTTCATCATTGATCTTCTTGCGTTTGCCAACAGTTCTACTCTTCATTTTTACTCTGCCTCCTCATCACAACCTTCATCTGCTTCTCGTAATCAAGTCTCGTATCACTCTTTCTTCTATGCTCAACTCAGATTTGCAGAGGATATCAGAGTGGGGCACCCAGAATTTAGTTAAATTGAATGACTCCAATAGAGTTTTTGGGTATCTCTGTATCTTCTCTTCCTTAAAGCCCTATTGTCTATGAAACGAGTGAAAATTACCATCTTAATTCTATTCATATTAGTAATCCAGGTAGCCTTAACTTGTTTTAGAGGGGAGGCATAAACCAAATTTCTATGTCGGCATCTTAAAAAGTGTGATTTGTTTAATTTTCCTCATTACTTACCCTCTTTTCAGTTTCTTAAACCTATAAGGTCTTATCTGCCCCTGCTTAGAATACTGCTTGCAAATCTGTGGTGCCTCTTATACTTATCTCCTTGATAGGGTTGAATCTGAGGCAGTCAGACCCACCAATGACCTTTCTCTTACATCCTATCTGGATTCTCTTTCTCTTTGTGTTAAGGTATCATCCTTTCTTTTTTCTATGGTTACTACTTTATCGCTGCTCTGATGACTTGGCAAGTTGCATCCTTACCCCGCAGCCGAGGCTGTGTAGCATTCGCCAAGCTGCCTCGTCTCACAGGTACTGTCAGTGCAGTAACTACTTCTTCCCATCTACCTCCAGACTCTGGAACCCTCTTCTTCAAAGAGCGGATCTATTGTTATCTCGGGGCCTAATCCTGCAATATTTCTAGGTCTTCATTACTTTGACTATTCTTTTAGCCTGTTCTCTTCCTATTGTGTATCATTCCCATATTTGTCTTTTCCTTAAACTTCTACTTTTCTTTGTCTCAAGCTTTTCTTGGTGCCCAGGCTTGTTGAGAGCAATTTTCTTACCTGTCCCGTTGGGGGAAAAAAAAAAATGGGAATGGAGGAAAGGACAACGACAAGTTAGGTGTACCATCTTTACTTCATCTTCATCATCCAGGGTTTGATCACAGGTGCTGATGACTGATTTATTGGTTCTTGACGAGCTGGATTTGCTGTCTTGAGACATACATTGAGCCCAGTAGTCGTTCAGTAGCTTCTGAGAAAGTCTGTCTCAATAAGCAAAACCTACTTCTTGGATCCTGAGTTGTTTAGGACAGAGCTTTTCCAGAGTGTACTGTCCCTACTCTTTCCTTAGTTCCCCCCCCCCCCCTTCTGGGTCTGCAAGTCTCACTCAGAGCAACGAAGTCATATGCAACAAAGGCATTCCTTTTCTCAGGTTGGGCTGAATTGGAACTGTCCATTAGTTGGTAATTGTAAGGCAGGCATGCCAAACCCTGTCCAAAATTTTGAAACCAAAGAGGTCTTATAGAATCTTTTCTTGATGAACTTTTAAAAGTTCTTTTATAAGTAATATATTTTGTGTAGTATGATTACAGTATATCTGAGAACAGTTATATTACAATGCTAGAATTTTATGACTGCTGTTTTCTGAACAGTTTGTCGTGAAACAGGTGAAAAAACCAAAAGTCGGGAAAGTTTTCACCCATAATATTGCCGTTTCTAAAAATTGTCTATTTTACAAAAGCTAGTATACAATGCCACAAATTCAGTGGCTGATTAAAATCATAAGTTACATACTACAGTACATTTTTTAATATACATATCAGGTTTCATATTCTCGATAAACTTAATATAATAGTAATAATAATAATAGCTAAAGAGAATGAACATATTTACAATATTGTACTTACAAGAAAAATTGTGACAGCAATATATATTATAGTAATAATGAGAATTATGGAGATGATATAAACTGATGCCTAATAAATTAAAAATGGACATTAATTTACTCAATGAAGTCATAACATGCTTGAGAGAAGTCAGGTTGGACAACAGCAAAACTCACTTGCTAAGAAGTCACTTGGCAAGAACACTTGATTATTTAGAACAAATCCACAACATTGTAATAAAGAAAAAAAAATTACGGCTTTTTACATAAGCAAACTAATTACATTAACAGGAGGCATCTACCTATGAGAAAAATGTCTAAGAGTGTCAATTCTCTTGAAAACCAAAATGAAACATTCTGAAAACTATCATTAGATTATAAGAGGGTGGGTTGATAAAACATTTCTAAACAGTCTTTCCTTCTTCCAACAGTAATATATTAGGGTGAAATGACCTTAAAGATGGTGTCCACAATTTCTTTTAATTATTTAAATGGGTGTGCCTTATGTTTTTACAAAACGTATTGCAAAGCAAGAGTATCAAACTAACATCGTACACAATTTCATTAGGACTAAATGGATTTATGTTCTATATTGTGTACTAAACAATCATATGCTGAAGAAAAACTTGGGTCATTAAGTGTGCGTATGACCCTCATTTCCAAGTGACATGACCATTTTCCCCCCCAAGTCTATAACAAGGAGCAGTCTAATCATTTACTCGACTCAACAAATTGTAGTGACATCAAACCTTCACAAACTTCCAAATCTGATCTTGGACAACCATCTCTTAAATTACAGTTGGATTTTTTTTTATTTTTTTTTTAAAGTTTAATTGCTAATGCTTACTCTCGCATTAATATACTTGACTCCATTACAACGATGACCTTCAAGCAAAAGGCTCCTATGTATATAAACAACAAACCACACTTAAAAAGGAATGATTCTCGACTAAATATAAGTAAAGTTCCCCTGGAGCAGCTTTTTTTTTTCCTAACCAAAGCAAACTGAGAAAACACGATACATCATAAAATACTATTTTCTTTCTATTATCAGAAGCACACAGAACTGGACTACAAATCAAAAAGACAACTTTGCATATAATTGTAAAACTTTATCACAATAAAGAGAGAATTATTTTCCTATGATTTTCTTTACATCTGCAGTGTCAACTGATAAAAATGCCCCTTTTTCTGAAGAAAAAAATTTACTTACATATTGGATGTAATACAACAACACACTGCCTAATATATTCAGATATGTTTAATATCTTAATGTGCAATCAATCATCTTCATTTACAGTGAATATAAATTTGCAAATTTACAAAAAGAAATTTATTTTGTTTATGTACAATAGTTTAAAAGCCTCAGTTACAGAGATAATTCCACTTACGAGGAAACACATTTTACTGAAAACTAGACAATGTTCATTAACATGGATTTTTATTTTTCCTATAAACCAAACATCATGACTATTAATAAATTAACGTTCTGAAAACATGAAATGTAAATGTTCCAAACTATTCGTGATTTGCACTTTTTTCACTCTGAAGGATGTGCATTTTTAGTTTCTCGAGATGTTAGCTACCACATGCGCACACACCATAATACTCTATTATATTTATACCAAAAGGAACAGAATGAGTGAAGTGAGATGTGTATTCGTAATAAGGTGTTTAACTGCGTACCAAATCGTAATTTTTTTTTTTTTTTTGCACCGGTTTGAATTGCCTAAAGCCCCTTCAGTAGATAATGCTGCTTTACATTCACAATAATTTACAGTATCTATTTCTCCTCACAGCACCTGTAACACCCTATTCTTATTGTGCCCATGAAATAGATCAAAACACTTTTCTCTATGCACTAGATTCCTACCCATGGCAAAGCCATAAGAGGTTATGAATTTTCTTTGGAATAAATTCAGACCACACTTAAAAGTAAGGAAAATGACTAGCTGAAGCTTTTTTCATTGAAACAACCATGAACAAAATTTACCATTACAATTATAAAATAAGATCAAATTCTACATTAAATTATAAAAATTAGGTTCATAAATAGCAAGTTACGATTGCGTTTTTTTTTATCCTAGTGTTCCAAGGATTAAGTGTCACTTCCTATAAGCACCATACAGCCAGCAAAATATTTCCCATCAGCTGCCTTCAAATATTTTATGGAACAAACTTCTCATCTACACAAGTAACCAACAATCTTATACTTTATCTTTTTTATTACCTCTGGGTGACAGTAGCACCAGCCAGCCCCTCTCTCTTGTATACATACTCTACAGGCATATCTCACCCTAATAAGGACTTCTTAAATGGCTATCTTTCCAGATCAACCTGAGGAAGGTAAGTACATAAAAGTGTTCACACTGCATGCCACATCCTAAAAGTACGACAACATTTCCAAGAATAATAGCAGCAGTGGCAACTGGGTGATTGACTAACAAATTGCAAAGAAAAGAACAAATATAAAAAATAAGAATTTCCTAGGTTGACCGCTCATAACGTACATAAATCAAGTTCCAGTACAGAGTCTTGACGCCAAAGCACATACAAGGGAATATGGCTAAAACTTACCATGTTTTTTTGATTTATGACTGTACTGCCTCTGTGATTATATACGGAATAATTAGTTAAATGATTCGTACCTAAAATATAAAAATCATTAAAGTAGAAATTAAATTCTACATTTAATTTGAGCAGCATTTTCCTACAAAATATAACAATACGTTGCTCTGGGTAACCTTCAACTACCAGCCAGCTAAACGATCTGCTTGTGGGCAGCCTGCGAGTGTCCTGCTCATAGTCGCTCGCTAGGCCAAACGTATCCCTATGAGTCGTAAGAAGAAGAGTGGTGATCAGGAGGTCGGCCAGGAGAAGGAGGCGATGATAGATTACTGCTTGTATTTGATGCGATTGAATGACGAGGTGATGTGTCACCGCATTCCTCCTATAAAAAGATAACCAAATCCATTATCGTATCATTTACTCTAAAATCATTTTATAAAACACATCGCTGATTGATTGGGGAGTTGCACATATAATAGAACTGCCCACATAAAAAAATATATATATATATATACAGGGAGTTCTCGTTTAACGTCAGGGTTCTGTTCCTGACAGCTGGCTGAAGTCTGATTTCGACGAAATTCGGAAAAGACCTAAATTCGAACCTATGTTAAAAATAAATTGTTTAAAACATAGGAAAATAATAGTAAAATTACAGTGCATTATTGCTTGCCTTTACATGTATGGTCGGCTTGTACACTGGAAGGGGCATTGCAAGGGAGGGAGAGACTGGCTTAATGGAAGCTGGAGAGGCAAAAGAACATAATGGCGGTACTGGGGCAGGTGAGTTTATAGAGGTTGAGGGCACAGGATCTTTTGGTGGGGGCTCTACCTTCACGAAGAATTGGTCAAGGTGAGTGGAAGGATGCCCTCTTTTTCTCATATATATCCTTGTAACACCGCAGGGCATCATTGATCCCTCTCTCGACATTATTGTACCTGGCAACGTTGGGGTCCTGAACCTTGAGCTTTGCCATAAATTTCTCTGCCAGGGCAAACTTTTCTTTCAATTACTTGGCTGTGCATCTCTTGGGCTCTGGGCTTGGTAATTCTTCCTCTTCTTCAATCATCTGCTTTTCCATTTGAATGACTTCCTCAGTAGATTACTCCTCGCCATGAGATTCCAGGAGCTCATTTACATCATCAGCCTCCACCTCCAACTTGAGCTCCTTAATTATGACAACTACGTTCTTGGTTACAGCCCCAACTGTCTCCTCAATAACTCGGTAGTCATTCACAAAATAGGGGCAATATTTTTCAAAGTAGGAAGAATATTGTATGACTTTCGGAAGTCCTGAGAGTCAAGTTCTGTCCTTCTCAGTTGCCCTGAGAGCCATAGCGGCAGTTATTTGGCGGTTGTAGGCCTTGAAAGAGGCAATGGCCCCCTGATCTACTGGCTGTAACGGGGAAGTGGTATTAGGTGGAAGGTAAACTACCTTTACAGTTGGATGAAAGTCATCCAAATGGGCAGGGTGACCAGGGGCATTGTCCAGGATTAGAAACACCTTACAGGACAGACCCTTACAAGCACAGTAACTCTTCACTTCAGTGATAAAATGGTTGCTGAACCAGTCCTCAAATATTGTATATGAAGGGTTATCCAAGCCTTATTGTTTGACTTCCAGATGACTGGCAGTTGACCCTTCTAAATGCCCTTGGGTTTTCTGGCAAATAAACCAACAAGAGCTACAGCTTACAGTCTCCAGCAGCACTAGCCCCTAAAAGCAAAGTCAGACTCTCCTTGCTGACTTTATGGCCTGGTGCTGTATTCTCCTCCTTGGAAATGTACGAACAACTAGGCATACGCTTCCAAAATAAGCCAGTCTCATCCATGTTCGATACTTGTTCGGCATGGTAACCCTTCCTCCCTTGTTATCTCGGCCAAAGCAGTAGGAAACATTTTTGCTGCTTCCTCATGAGCACAAGCAGCTTCACCTTGCACTCATATGCAAATTAACACAAGCCTTAAAACAATTAAACCAACCCCTACCAGCCAAAAACTCCTCACCTGCACTGCCTTCCCCCTTTTCTCCTTTCAAGGCTTCAAACAATATTTTAGCCTTTTCCTGTATTAGCATAAGCCTTATTGGGATGCACCGTTGATTTTAGTCTTCAAGCTAAAGCACTAGCAATCTCTCTATCTTGACCATAAGGCGACTACACTGCATAGTGATCACAGTAGACATAAGAGATGAACCTTTCGCGTGGTTCACAGATGCAATCTTTGTCTCTGATGATCATGTCCACGGTTGTACGGGCTACTCCAAGATTTCGGCCAATGTTCGTAGAAGATTCTCCCTTTTCAGCATGGTGTACTACTTCAATTTTAATTTCTATGATGATGGTTTTTCTTTTCTTAGCAATACTATTATAACTATCACTAACAAACTTGGGAGGCATTGCAATGTCAGTAACGAGTGAATACTACGAGAGCAGATAAAACATGAGGCACAAAGTGGCAGGCGCGAATAAACGGAGCGGTGGTTATTCTTTCTCTTCTAATTTACCGCACCAGCCAGTTAGGTCAAAAAATTAATTTATTAATTTATTGGCCTTTGACGTAACGATAAAACAACGTTATAAGAGGACTTCCTGAGTTTATATATATATATATATATATATATATATATATATATATAGTCATATCTTACACGTGACACTAGTATATGATTACAAAATACAATTACATTTTTATGAATGACTGTATTAATATGCCAAAATTAGACACTTATGATACTTCCTAGCAGATATAGTAGCACAAGGTAGAGAGATATACCACAAGATTCTGAAATATATTAATAGAAGGAGAAAACCATTGAATTAACTGACCTCTTGAAGCTGGTGAATTATTTGATGACGAGGTTCCTCTGGACTTCTCTGGGATGGATGATGTTGAGGGGCTGATGTGGGCGGCAACGGTGGCATTCCAGGCCGGCGTATAGAACTTGGCATAGGAGGTGGACCACTGCCTGTTAATTTAAATGTAAATAACAGATAATACATTGTAGTGATCAAAATAAATAGGTATGTATATCAATTACATTTGCATTTTTTAAATGAAATATTGTAGAGTAAATTTTCCACATTTTAAAGCAATTATTTTAATGCATTTAGCCTTTTGACTGAAATTGCAGGATGGTCACAATAAAAGGAAGTAATCATAGTACGAAAGGCATGATAACATATTTACTGTAACATTACATTGTCAACTGCAAAATTTCTACCACAGGGAAGTAAATAGCATTGCTATTTTGTATAAGTAATGTTGAAAGCATTTGGAAAAGAGTAAAAATAAGAAGCTTACCATTGTGAACATTGGAATAATGAGGTTGAGGGAGAGGTTGGTGGCTGAATGAACGTCGTGGGGGATCAGGTCCCTGCGGAATTCTTGGTGCTAGTTTCACACTTGTTTGAAGCATACTACGAACCTGTTACAATCAATTTATATCTTATGTAATGGCATATAGAGTATGTTGCTGTTATTATTTTACCGTTTTATGTGTCACTATCAATCCCCATTCAATTTGGGGTGGGCACACAGGTTAGAATATACCCTTGATAAAGCAGACCCCAATTTAATGGATTTCGGAAACAAAGGACAAAATCTGCAGCAGCAGACTTAGTAATTTTCTGTTGTAGCAACACTGGACAGGAGCCACATATTCAAGAGAGAGAGATGAAAAGCATTTTGGGCTACCATCAGCTTAGTGTGTCACAATAATAATAATAATAGTAATATGTGTGAGAGAGAAATGAAAAGTGCTTTAGGTTAATGTTTGCTTTGTGTCTCTCAATAATAATAATAAAGCCTCCCATATATATACACGTTTTTATAAATAATGCTAAAGAAAACCATTAATGAGTATACTTAAGGATTACTGACCTCTCTCTCTCTCACTCACATACAATAATAAAGATGTTGACTTTATTATATTTAGAGTGTATATGTATTTTATATTGTCAAATTGGATGTTGCACTTGATGTAGTGCTTCATTAAGAGACGGACAAGCGGATTCAACAAACTGAGGTTCCCCCTAATAGTCAATTAAATTGATGGTTGAGTGTACTGTACTCCATTTCTAAACATACATAGTTTCAGATAATTATGAATTAAACAAATTTATTATAGTACAAAGCGCCTACAAAAGACAGTTACAATGCGTGTGACTTACATTTTTTCAACTGTCAGCATTGACACTGTACTGACACAATCCTTCAAAGCCATGCATCCAGAAACATCTTTCAGTGCTATGTTACATTATAACCAAACCCTATTCTCCTTTAGTAAGATTGTTATCGATGTAAAACAAAAATATTTCATATACAAAGTGTCAAGGATAAAATGGACACAATATTTCACAAATCAGCTATTCCAAATTATAAGTCATTTAATAATCCTCTTTTCTGATATTACACTTACAAGTAAAAACAAATCCACCTTTGTGAATACAAATTAAGTTAAAAAGTAAATGACTAACAACCTTATGATAAAGATTATTTCCCATTCCTTAGCTACAACAAAAATACATAACACTCATTGAATGTTCACACACTATAAATGTTTAGCTGCCAATATTTGCAAAGTTGTATGGCATACAAGGCCTATTTTACCTTATAGAAAGGATATGCTGTAGAGTCAGCAAACATAAAAATGTAATTTTTCTCTCACCCTGTGGATGGACTGCGAATGCGGTGTTCGTTGATCCATAGGTGTACCACCAATACGTGAGGGCAAATCAACCAGTCTCTGGATCTCTATACTGTCTCCTGGACCCATGTGGCTAATGTGATTGAAGTTGGTAGGGCCGGAGATTAATTGACTGCGACGATCAGTTCTGTAAAAAGGCATCTCGTTGCTGTTATTACAGATTTAAGGATTTGAAATTTCTGATATACAACAAAAAATGCATACCTACAGCATAAGGGTAAATAGGGTATGGAGAGAGACCGACAATGAACAGTGGAACGCTATGTAAAATGCAAACTAATAAGACTGTAAGAGATGTAGGAAGTAAACATTTGAAGTGTGCAAAGATCTAGCAATGAGTAACTTCATATAAATTAAAAAATAAAAAAAATTGCTTAGTGATACAGTAGTAACATACTGTATTAAATACACAGAGAGAGAAATATTCTGAAGTGAAGGGAATCAATTTACGACAGTAATACTGCACGAAATACATTATACAGTGAACATTATTTAGATTGTTACAATCTATCTTCAAACTGAAAAGGTGTTCCAGGCTAGTTAAGGAAGTGAATGAAAACTGATGTCGCATAATATTACAATGTTTTATCATGACACACTAACTGTGAAATGAAGTACCTGAAAAAATATACCTTTTAAACTTTACTGTTATACAGATATCAATTTTGTTAATAATATTGAAAAAGGCTAACTTGGAGAAATTTGTAGTGTCTAGGATTCACAGATGATGCCATGAAAGTGTATAAAAACAAAAAAGTTTGGCATAACAAGGAGAATTTTTGAGAATGACTGAAAGAAAGTAAACACCTCACGAAGAGCCAAAGTGAATATAAAAAATATTTGGAGCATTTGCAAAGTGAAGAATATAGACAGAAAAAGTAATTACAGAGTATGCATAAGAGAAATTTCACATAGCATGGATATATCTAAGTTATCTGTGGTGTAGCTGAATGAGAAACAATATACAGTACACTGAGATGGCGAGAATGGAGGAGAATAAAAGGATTTACTATGATTGTATCAAGAAAGAAGCACAGTGATATACCAATGGGTACGAGTAAACAAGTACATGCTGAGAGAGGAAGACCTAGAGGGTCTTCCAGCAAATTCGGTTATCTGGAAATCCCATTGTGAAAAAGTCATCTGAACAATTGACACCTAGAGACAAACAGATATAATGAAAACAATCAGGTTGCAATAGGATAATGTCTAACCAAGGGCACTTATTTATGGATGGATAAGTAGCACAGTTATTACAAAGTTTTAAGAGAAAAAATTCAAAATATGTTAAATTATTGCCACTCAGTATACAGCTATAAAAAACTTGTAATTACCCTGATAAAACACCAAGACACAGAATATGCAAACTTCAATATCATCCAGTGAAGGAATTTAACTATGGGAGAGAAAGGATACTTAACTTAAATAAGCTAATACACATTCATAAATGAACAGAACCAGTATATCATTCTAGAGCAGGAAATCTGAAAAGCTGTACAACCCCAATCTAAGATACCAGCGGAAACTTTCTCTTTTTAACACGATTTTGGATCTAATCAAGTTTTTGTATGCTTCTTCAAAACCACAATTCTCAGTAAAATGCTTTGTGATTTATTAGCTACTTTTTAATCAATTCAAAGCAGGCACAAATGACTGCACTCTTTTGAAGTTACTCTTATTAAACCTTCAATATCACTTCAACTTGCATGTAGGAAAGGTGTAAGTACAGATAAGAAAGAATACTAATGGCGTAAATAATCAATTAAGATAATACAATGAAATTCAAGCACAACCAAATTCTGATTCTTGTAAAAACTAAACACTAAACATTTATTTTGCTTAACTAGCTAAAAACTACAACTTTTCATATTAATATTACAAGTTAACATTCAAACTGGAGTGCAGACAACAAACGCATAAGCATCTACAAACATTATATCTCATAAAAAAAAAATAACAGCTAACAACTTCCCACTATATAACAGGAATTAATTCCAATGATTTATCTTACAAATTCTTGTTTTGGGAGAATTCATATGGCAGAACAATCTACAAAACAAAAACAGCGCCTCTACGACTAGAAAATGTTAGCTGCAGACTCTGTTCATTCTGATATTAGCTACTCTTACCACACACTGTACACTATGCATAAACACAAAGACATTTGATAAAACACATGAAAAAAGGGCCAAATTTTTTATGAATATTAAATAAACATTATCTCTTTAAGCCTAGTCATAACTCCTTGCACAGTTATGAAACCTATTTCATACATACACCTAGTTCGATTTTACGCGTATTTATAATCTGCGAAATTGGAATAACGCCCCTAAAAATAATAGTAAAATAATACGAAATACATGAATAATGCCCATGCAAAGAAATTCGATTTTTTCTTTTCTTTTTCATTTTAGTAAATAATCGACCGCCTCGGGGGCACTTTTCCGCCATGCTCCTCCTCTTCTATCGCTTAATGCGATCGGATATTATGAAGATAAAGGAAAAAAGCATTAAGAACAAACAAACTTGCGATATAATATCGTCAGGGAAATAGTGTGCGAGGGTGCATTAGCTGATACAGAGGCAGCAAAACGTTTGCAGATAGAGGTTCGTTCTCCCGCATCCTCTTCCTCTTCTACCACTTAATGCGATCGGATATTATGAAGAGAATTGAAAAAAGCATTAAGAACAAACAGCAAATAAACTTGCGATATAATATCGTCAGGGCAATAGCATGCGAGGGTGCATCAGCTGATACGGAGGCGGCAAAAAGTTTGCAGATAGAGGTTCGTTCTCCCGCATCCTTCTCCTCTTCTACCGCTTAATGCGATCGGATATTATGAAGAGAATGGAAAAAATACATTAAGAACAAACAGCAAACAAACTTGCAGTATAATATCGTCAGGGAAAAAGCTTGCTAGAGCAAAAACGTTTGCAGACAGAGGTTCGTTCTCCTGCATCCTCGTGCTCACCGCCAACATACACGTCCCAGTGTGTGCCTGTTGCCCACCGCATAATCGAGAGCATTAATTTGTTTACTGTACAGTAAATCTGTATCTTTTATACTGTACACTATTTGCATGTTAATAAAAATAACTACAGGTCTTTCTGCTTTGGCATGTACATATAAAATACGTTTTACTTATTTTATATCTCTTTGATATAGTGTGTCTGTGTACAGTTGTGAAACGTATCTATGCCCATTATCATTGTTTCTTATGGAAAATGACTTGTTACATTACGCGAAAATTACAATACGTGGTACTTCTGAGAACCTAACCGTGTTATTAAAAGAACTAGGTGTATCTGAAATTCTTTGAAACAATGTATTCCCTCCAAGACTGTAGATAATCTAAGTTTTAGGTCAGTTACCGTAAATGGCTCTCACAGAGAACATCACATTCTCCTTCTAGACATTGTACCCTGCTTTGAAGTATATAACATATAACCTCTAACTTTCATATAGGGAGTCCTCTCTACAACATACAATACTGGAGTGATGCAGTTCAGTGATTTGTGAACTTGAGAAAGCTTTGAATAAACAGATATTTTACTCAAAACATCATTAAAAGAATGCATGACCATTACAATGATAGATAAGGATTTTTTTTTTCTTTTGACAAAAATGAGTATATAAATATATATATAATATAATATATATATATATATATATATATATATATATATATATATTATATATATATATATATATATATATATATTATTAATATATAATCCAAAGCTAAACTTATCTCTAAAAAAAGACCAGTAATATGATTCCATTAATATTTTACTGTTGAAACTATTATTTTGATATCTCTGAACGATGTCTATCTTGAACACGCATCACAAATATATACCATCAGGTAATATATGGGTATTGTAGTCAGATATTCATGTAACTCCATATTTAAATAATGTTTATACACACTCAATTCATGTCGCAATCGTTTACAATGAAATCAAACCAAAGTTTTAACAACATACTTAAACTTCTTTTTTAGAAGAGGAAGCACTTACATATAAGTATAAATTTTATCTTATAAGTAAAACTGAAAATTAAAGAAGGAATACAGTAGCCTTTAAATATCATAACATACCTCAAGTCCAAAATTATTTTTGAGAATATCTCATATTGGTATTCTAAAATTCCATCAACTTCCATATAACTAAGTCATCTTGAATTTCTCTATAATTATTGCTTACACGGTTAATGTAACTAATGAAGATGCCTAAACAAACCTGAATGAGTTCATAACCTGAATTACAATGCTTTAAGTAAATTCTAATTCCTAAATGTACCAGTAGATTTCCAGAATATTCAACAGATTGCAGATTTCTTGAATGCAAAGCCACATATTACATTTCATTGCTGCAAGACTGGTTACAGAGTAATATTAGAAATCGCAATGCTAATATATCACACCAACCTAGCTATTAAACAAGGGTACACAACTAGCCTTTATCAAAAAAATACACGTTATCCTATGGAACAAAGAATAACCGTAAATTGAATTAAAAAGCAAATGTTATTTTCTTGTACTAATCAGGACCAAACTGTACAATGTTTTCTTTGTATTCAATATAACTTTTTAATTAAATCACTTGATAGTAAATGAGCTAATACAGACACTCCCCAACTTACAAGTCAAGTTCTAGAAGACTGTTCATAAGAATATATGTTTGTAAGATGTGTTTAGGTAAAAAATTGTATTGTACAGTGCATACATATGCAGTTTTGTACAGTACTTAAGCTAAAGATATAATGAGTTTTAATACAGTCATAATAATGTAATAATATAGTACCGTACAGTAATACATAAACAGTTAATATATGGGTAGGTTTATGTTCGTATCTGTGAATGTTCGTAAGTAGGGGAGCTTCTGTGCACCTTCATAAATGAACAGAACCTGTATATCATTCTAAAGCAGGAAATCTTTAAAAAGCAGTACAACCACATTCTAAGATAACAATATAAACTCTCTTTTTAACACAATTTTGGATTTAATCAAGCTTCTTCAAAACCTCAATGTGCAGTAAAATAAACTTTAATTTATTACCAACTTTTAATAAATTATAAGCAGGCATCAATGACTGCATTCTATTGAAATAGCTATTATAACAGGTATTCACACTATTTACCAGTTCATTTACCACTTCTACAGGAAATTCAGTTCACTTACCAATCCTACAAGAAACATGTATACGATACATTATGCCATATTATACTGCAAACTATTTTTTTCAACAGGATCATATTAAAATTTCTGCAAGGGCTAGAAGTGTAAGAAAAATGTCGAAATGTACTGTGTTGTAGATAACTATTATTTTCTTGTTGCAACATTGCAAATATCACCTACGAGTCCAACAAGATCTGTTCCACCCAAGGGTGGAATATCTAAAACAACTTTTGCCAAGGGTAGAGACTGAGAGAAATAAAATGAAGTTCCAATCCACCACTCTTCTTCTCTTAGCTCTGGTTATCCTAAAGTTTCGTATACAGCTTTGAATAAGTTATAAAGAGAAGTACTGCAGCACAATAAGGAGAATTAAAATCTTAATGCTGGTTAAAAAAAAAAAGGAGATAACAATGAGATGGCAATGAGGTGTCATACAAGAAACGTAATTATGCAGCTCCAACTGAGTTAGATATGACACTCAAGTGAGATGTGGGGGAAAAAAAGTTTATGGAGCATTGAAACAGATAGCATTATTGATTTGGACACTTGAAGGAGATGGATAGTAAGAAACTCGATTAGAAATTTTAAACAAGTCTAGCATGTGTTGGAATGAAACGCAGTCACAAGTAGGAGAAAAGAAAATTCCATCTTGTGGAGTCACCATCCTGAACAGCAAAAAGTGGAGATGAGACAATCTGAATTAATAAACTCATAACACACTAAAGTTCCACTCCACATCTGGATGAAGGGAACACTGGAAACCTGAAGCTGGGTTTGGAAGGTGTTAAAACAGTATTTACTATCTTGCTCCTAAAGATTTATAATTATACGAATATAAATAAAGAAAAGTATGAAAACAGATATGGGAGAAGTTTTGTTTTTACTCTTCTCAACCTTAGGTTATGACCAAGCTCCAGAGTCTGCAAGAGAGAAAAAATAATAGCAACATAGCATTCATTCCTGGAAAGAAGGAGATATATAATGCTCGAATTTTCAGCATGTCATGAGCAGTAACTAGGTGCAGGGAAGCAGAACAATGGTAAACCCCTCAATCATGAATAAGTTTCCTTACTGATAATACCAAGAAGACTATGAAAGTTTGTTAGGGATAGATGTTAAGGCTGTAATCACTCTGCGATGGGCTTCATGTATATAAAGAAAAAATTTATCTTTAAAAATGGGTGTGCAGGTGGGCGAATTAAGGAAGAGGTTAAAGATCTTGTACACTACATGTTAACTGTCACACATTAACTATCTCATGATATTATTATTATTAAAAGCCAAGCACCACGCCTTTCAAGGAGAGATGGAAAAGAATATTCTCAAAATGGAGTGTTGCAACTAATCTCACCAAGTATACCAAAAAATGAAGCTTCCATACTCGGTAAAAAACATCAACGGATGTACGGTCACAGACACATTGACAACTAATTAAAACTACCAATACAAATATAAGCAAACAAACGTGAGTGGTCCAAGCTACTCTTAATATCAATGATTTATTAACATACTCCCTTTGGTAGAATTATTGTAACCCAGGAAAATTTAAACTAGTCTCTCATAGCCTTGGCATCAATAGTATAAATACTAATCGCTAAGCAAACCAAAGCCATCTATAAAAGAAAAGGTATGTGCCATATACTAATCTTTATAATCATCATACCTTCCACAGAGTCAGTCTATATAAAAAAAAAAAATATATATATATATATATATATATATATATATATATATATATATATATATATATATATATATATATATATATATATATATATATATATATATATATATATATATACACAATGACTGGATCTGCTAATAGGATACATGAAATAACAGATTACACACAAAGATGCAAAGTACATAGAATGCTACTAAAGCTGGCGAGCCCGTAAGTCAAGTCTTTTAATCAGCACACCAAAATCTGAAAATACCTGAAAGTTTTCAGTAACTTCTAATTGCAACAAATATCTAAAATGCAAGAGCACCTACTGACATGCCAGCTACCAGCATGAGAGATGATTTTATATGGGCAAAGGAGGAGGCATAGGATATTAGTGATACTCGACGGATGCTACAGCTGCAAAAGGCGATAAGTTTACCATGGGCTGCTGCTGGTGCTCAGTTGACGGGAAACAGAGGCAGGCAACGGCTGCACCAGCTGTAACATGCGGCTCTCCAACTGCTTTAACCGCCTGGCCAATTACATGCCACGACCAGTCAATACAATACAGTTACAATGCAAGAACTAGTGACTTTTGACTATTAAATGATACCTTACTACTTAACATAGACAAGTGAGCTATATGCTAGAGTAAAAAACTAAAGGAAATATGCACATGAGAAAAAAAAATGATTTAAATCTAAAGCAGTATGCCCATAAAGAGGAGCACAATCTTTTCTGAAAATACACACTGACTTATAAAAATATATATAGCATGATGTAATGATAACAAAAGCAAGCTCAAACTCACTCCATAATAACTAACATACACCAAATGGAATACTGTATATCAAGAATTAAAGCAGAGTACAGTTGAATGATACAAGCTTTTAAACTAAGCATGGCAATAGGAATAATAGCTACAAAATAATGAAGAGGTACAGACTTTTTTTTTTCTTTAAGATGGCCCAAGATAGCAGCTTGGCTCACTCCATTTTCTATGTGATTAACCATACATATTGAGGAACATAAAAGAAGTTCTTCAATTGGAACAAACAGATTTAAGAGAATAAAAAACTGACACATATATAAACCAATCAAAATACCTATCCCGACAGACACAAAATTACATGACAAATAAAAAGTAGTAAGAAAAGACACACAAACATTATATGAAACACACACACAAAAAAAAAAAAAAAAAAAAATTATATATATATATATATATATATATATATATATATATATATATATATATATATATATATATAAACAAAATATAAACTAATTAGTCTTTTCTTGACATATGATGAAGTAAATTTATCCAGTGATACAGATTTACAAGAATCTAATAAGCATATTTTAGCTTCACAAGGCAAAATTATCCATTTTAGACAGCAAATATACTCAAATATTTCAACCAAAACATAACTATACCTATGTATATATACTGTATGCATGTATACAGTATATACATAATATTATTATGCTTTGTTTTTTTCATATTTTTACTGCATACTCCGCTAAAGCATGTGGCAACAACTGTACAGAAAACAATTCTTTAAATACTAATACTGTCAATGAGAAAACTTTCTGGTAAAGCACTTTTTCATCATTTTATAATCATCATTTACCTTGGCTGTTTCCCCCAATTTAGGGGGTAGCCGACATAAAAAAAGAAACAATAAGGGGATTACTTTGCTGTATGGGCAATGATGAGGGAGCCAGCGACCGTTCAGATGGCACTGCTAGAGTGCCACAGCCCATCCTCCTGGTTTTTCCACAACCTGTGGTGCATCAATATGCCGACTCCCCTACTGCCCCTACCAAAGGGCTACCTCTGTAAGATGCAGCCCCGTGGTAACAGCAGATGTCATCAGAGCTGCTTCATAATCGCTCTCCACTCATTCCTATTCTTAGCACACTAACTTACTTTCCTTATATCCATCCTCCTATCATTCAAAGCTCTCCTTACTCCATCCATCCACCCAAACCTAGGCCTCCCTCTATCATTTCTCACATTCATCACCTTTTTCAGCAGTCTTTCATCATCCATCCTCTCCACATGGCCAAACCATCTCAGAACATTCATATCTACTCTGGCTGCCAATTCTCTCCTCACACCCATTCTTGCTCTCACCACTTCATTCCTAACCCTATCCAACCGAGATACACCAATCATACTCCTCAGGTATTTCATATCAAACACATTTAGTTTCCGTCTTTCGCATACTTTCATACCCAATAACTCCGTTCAATACATCACAGTTGGCACAACCACTTTCTCATACAAAACTCTCTTAACATTCATTTCCAACCCTCTATTCTTCATCACTCCTTTCTTTGCACCCAACACTTTATATCCTTCATTCACTCTGTGACACACATCTGCTTCCACTCCACCATTTGCAGCTATAACCGAGCCTAAATACGTAAACTGATCAACTTCCTCAAATGTCTCTCCATTCAACATAACATTCAATCCAGCACCATCCTCATATCTTGTACACCTCATAACATTACTCTTTCCCACATTCACTCGCAACTTCCTTCTCTCACACACCATTCCAAATTTGACACTAACTGACACAGCTTATCTGCCACCACCACAGTATCATCAGCAAACAGCAACTGTATCAGCTCCCACTTGTTATCATCCCCATCTGCTATTCTCAAACCTCGACCACGCACTCGCTCATTCACCTCTCTTACGACTCCATCAATATACAAATTGAACTTGCCATGGTGACATCAAACATACCTGTCTCAGTCCTACACTCACTGGAAACCACTCACTCACTTCATTTCCTACCCTAACACAAACTCTACTGCCCACATACAAACTCTTCACCGCTTGCAACAGTCTACCATAGATTCCCAATAGAGTTGAAGTCCACAGTTTCTAAAATCAAGCCTAACTCAAATTCAGTCCTCAAGAAGTACAGTTGTCCTGCTTCTTACACAATTTTTAATGTTGAGATTTTGATAATACGAATTCAGAATTTATTAAGACAAAATAAAAATTCTCAATATATTTCCCTAAAAAACATATTAGAGCAAATACTGAATTGTTTTAACATGAATTTCAATGGTTTTAAATAGTTATTATGGTAATCTGTGCATGATATAAAGTACAAAGAAGGTTGGGTATAGGTCATATGCAAAGCACTGAAGATTTTATTAAGAGTTTTAAACAAACGCACATTCTGACTTACTCAGGGAGTGGTGGAACCAACTGATTGTGTAAGATTAGGGAGAACTGTACAGTATTACTATAAATGAAGACTATTACAGAAAACTAGCATAATATATTCTGCACAGGCTTTCATTTACGAATAAATTTCATAATGTAAAACTGCATCAATGCTGAAAACCTTAATAGCTCAAGACAGTACAGTATCATTATTATTATTATTATTACTGCTGAAAGAAAGCTTGGAATAATACAGATAGGATAGAGAGTAAAACAGCCAACATATTTGTGAGATAAAAGTAGGCCACAAATAATTCTCTCCGATGCTTTATGAGTAAGAATACAGGAATCCCTCACTATATCGCAGTTCACCTATCGTGAATTCAGTGCATCGCGGATTTTTTGTGGCAAATATAAATATATATATATATATATATATATATATATATATATATATATATATATATATATATATATATATATATATATAAAGATGATTGTGACACCAGGACGGGCCAAAAAATTTATAAAATAAAACAGCCTTTATCAGGCTGTAAAGAGAAACAGAGAGGGAGAGTGTAATGACCTGTCAGATGTGAAGGGATTATAAAAGATGTGTAATGAATATCCAATTCTCTACTGGGTTTTAATATACCTCTGCATTACTTTCATGATGTCTATTCAAAAAATTCTCCTTAGATATTATTATTATTATTATTTTTATTAGCATTATTATTATTATTATTATTGGCGACAATAATTTTCCTTTGATGATGATTGTGGAGATTATTATCATTATTATTATTATTATTGGCGACAATAATTTTCCTTTGATGATGATTGTGGAGATTATTATTATTATTATCATTATTATTGTTATTATTATTTTTGTTTTTAAGGGCTCATCATTGTTTGTA
>JAXCGZ010007596.1:0-10000 GCA_037179515.1 Halocaridina rubra
ATTCATTTTCTGTCCCTTGAGGAAGTAACTGATAAGAGACATGACGCCATTCAAACAAAATGTCCTTCAATGTTATTTTTATTTTATTTTCCGTTTTTGGTTCCTATTCCAAAAGGTGCCATCCATGGCAGACCTTGGAGATATCAACTGGAGCTTTCATATCATTGGTGGAAAAGAATTCGACTTCAACCAGTCACGTGTTAATGTATATGTGATTTGGAGATTCCCCGGTTAAGAAATGTTCATTTAACGTACAGTCCTCCTGGGTAGGTGATAACTTTAAAGTGAAGTAATGTCCTGTGTTGTATGTTCCCGGCAAAAAGAATAGGTCTTCACTTGCGTTGGTAACGTGAAGATAACACCTGAGGGTGGAGGTCCTCTCTGATAACAGCTACGGTTCTCGAGGATTTGTTTTTGTTTTTCTGTTTGTTTGTATGTGACAACAGTAGCACTTTCTAAATGTTTATCTTCAGTAAAATGTTGTTGGTTTTTTGGCCGTTTCATGCGTCACTATTAATTTCCATTCGAATAGGAATGGGACATTGATAGGTTGGAGCTGGGGAATTAAGGTTAGATGTCCATCCTAACGCCCCGTGGTGGGCACAAACGCAGGTGAGAACGGTTTTGATGTACTTCATTTTAATGCCGATTTTTTTTGGCATATAAAAAGAAAGTTTTATTATTGTTATTTTTACTATTATTAATTTTTATCTCTATTAATTTTTATTATTATTATTATTATTATTATTATTATTATTATTATTATTATTATTATTATTATTATTATTATTATTATTATTATTATTATTAATTATAAAAATATCTCTGATGACTATAAGGAATGAAATAGTGAGAGAGAGAGAGAGAGAGAGAGAGAGAGAGAGAGAGAGAGAGAGAGAGAGAGAGAGAGAGAGAGAGAGAGAGAGAGAGAGAGAGAGAGAGAGAGAGAGAGAGAGAGTAGAAGGTTAGGAGATATGAAAGGTAGATGGAGAGCGCAGGGACACAAGCTTTCTCTCCTCCATTTCTTCTCCATCTCTCCTTCTTCTCCATCACCACCAATGTGTCCTTCTCCCTCATTCGGCCTTTATTGTAGCCCTAAGAGGCTGTTGCATCCCCTGAGGGACTAATTAAATCCGTTCTGAGCATCTCAACTATTCATGGACTTCACGCTCTCCTCCTCCTCCCTCCTCCTCCTCCTCCTCCTCCTCCTCCTCCTCCTTCACCAGCTACTCCTCTTCTTATTATTATTCCTCCTTCTCCATTTTTTCTCCTCCTCCTCCTCCTCCTCCTCCTCCTCCTCCTCCTCCCTCTTCTTCTGAGAAAGTTTAATATTCTTTTTTAATTCGGACCGGGTATATAAGCTTTATCGATGGATATGAGAGAGGAGGAGGAGTAGGAGGAGGGGAAAGAAATTAGAAGAATTGGAAGATAAAGAAGATGTAGAAGACTGGAAGGAAGAGATAACAAATAATAATAATAATAATAATAATAATAATAATAATAATAATAATAATAATAATAATAATAATAATAATAATAATAATAATAATAATGGTAAGAAGAAGGGGAAGAAGAATGAAAACAAGATGAAGTAATAATTTCATAAATTTTATCACATTATTATTATTATTATTATTATTAATTATTATTATTATTATTATTATTATTATTATTATTATTATTATTTGTTATTATTATTATTATTATTATTATTATTATTATTATTATTATTATTATTATTATTATTATTATTATAAGTAGTAGTAGTAGCTTAGTAGGTTTAAAGAACATTTTAACTGACATTCTTTCAACAGAAATGCGTTATAAAATTTCAATATAAATATCCAAGTCTCATTAAAATCATGCTGAATATGTCAGACAGAATTAGACATATCCAATAATGATGAATTAGAAATCTCCACTCGTATACCCTATGGCTCGTAAGTCGCAACGACGGAGTATAAGAGAGAGAGAGAGAGAGAGAGAGAGAGAGAGAGAGAGAGAGAGAGAGAGAGAGAGAGAGAGAGAGAGAGAGAGAGAGAGAGAGAGAGAGAGAGAGAGAGAGAGAGATCGTGTATTGTTTGATATGTGGAAATAAATAAATAAAACAGAGTAAATATGTGTTTCTTACACACCTTAAAAAAGTCTTGTGATATTTATTATAATATAATGATTGGCTTGGTTAGGTTAGTTAGAGTTCACCAGCATTTAAGAAAGAAGTAAATAATGAAATTAATATTATTAGTAGTTTATTTTTATTTTTCTAAATTCCCGTTTCGCTCGTTGGGGTGTGAAAGTAAACATTTACTAAAAAACCGAATATTTTTGCACCTAGAGGCCACGGTGATTCATTGGTAGATCGCACGCTTCCGGCAGCGACTGATACGGGTTCGATCCACCACGGGGCGTTAAGAAGTGCATCCATCCTTAATCCCCCAGCTCCAAAATACCTGTGTCCGCCCCCACTGATGGGGACTAATTGTGACTTAAAGCGGTGCATTATTAGTATATGCTTGCACCTACCTATAGTAAAAAGCGATTATGTTCCGGTTTTACGTCACGGACTCCCTTTTCTACTAAGGGCTAGGACGGTTGCTTTCTTGCGAAGGACTTGTTTTTGCAGATGTAATCCTTACCCTGAGTGCATGCTCTTGCTAACCTCAGACCGTGACGGGGCGCGAACCCTCGACCTGACGCCTCAGAGTCGCGGACACTACTGCTTGAGCCACGGTGACCACTAGTAAAAAGCGATTAGAAATTCGAATATTTGTGCATCAGAGCCTCACTTCGTGTGTTACAGTTGTGGTCACTTCGCTGCATAAGCTGTAAATGGTGTCTTGTTTGAAAAGGTTGTTGTAAGGCATATTAAAGATGCCTATAAGTGCCGGATGGCAGTGACGCGCCCTATACCCACCGACCGCCATGAGTAACTACAGAGCCTAGTCAGTGAGCGTTCAGACCTTGTCAGGGGCAGACGTCACGTCCACAGCTTAGCAGTCTCCCCCTTTGGGGAGGGAATCTGGAACCGATAGGGACAGGAACTATATAGAAATGGGAGTTCTGAGGAATTGTTAATCTAGAAATACACACATATAAAGAAGATGCTTATCAGTTATCACCAACCACGCTACCAAAACAAGAACAACACCACAACATTGGTGTCAAATAGTGGGATGAAAATCCCACGACAAGGCAAAATAAAAAAAGAGATAAATATTCTTTCTCCTATCTTTCATAAGAGGTCACTACAGATTAGATGTTCGTATATCAGGGACTTCTTAGGTATGGAGTGATACAAAAGTAACATCCCCTTCTCATTTACAGGGTGATTCAAACGTCGCAGGTTTTTTTAATTGTTTCTTTCACCCCTCATGGAGAGGGATTACCTCGTTGTTGATATTAAATTTCCTAAGTTGCGTTGGTATTAGAGAATCGTGAACACCAGGAAGGGCCGCAATGAGGTAATCCCTCAACAAGAAGAATAAAAAAAATTAAATCTGGGACTTTTTGTATCTTTTCCATATCAATTCCTACCTCTGGGAAACGAAATTTTGTCAACAGAGAGGCTATTCGTGCACCAAAACCTCTTGTCTTTTGTTACAATTGAGGGCATCCTGATTATGTAGCGATATTCAGTTCCACTATCTGATGATGTCTGAGAATTTGAAAAGATCAACCGTAGATAATAATCTTTTTGAAACGGTGGACTTATTGCTTGTGTGTGTGTGTGTGTGTGTGTGTGTGTGTGTGTGTGTGTGCGTGTGTTTGTGTGTGTTTATTTTGGGAAACTATAATATCTCAACCTGTGAGAATTGTTATAAGTAAATTTATAAAATGCCAATATCTATAAATAATTGTGTGTGTATATATATATATATATATATATATATATATATATATATATATATATATATATATACACACGCACACACACACATGCACACATATATAGTTACATACATGCACGCACACTCGGTGGCTGGAGTACAACTTCAAGAGACAGAAAATGAGAGAGATCTAGGAGTAAACATACTGGCAGATTTGTCTCCAGAAATACATATAAATGGCATAGTAAGGGCAGCATATGCATTCTTATCAAATGTAAGGGTAGCCTTCAGGCACATGGACAAGGAAATGTTCAGAAATATTTATGTAACCTATGTGAGGCCAAAACTCGAATATGCAGCCCCCTTTTGGAATCCGCACTTGAAAAAGTTCAAAGACATGCCACGAAACTGGTGCCAGAAATACGCAATCTCAGTTATGATGAGAGGCTGAGGGAATTAGACTTACCATCACTCGAAGCTAGAAGAGTGAGGGGGGATATGGTGACAGTCTTTAAATTCCTTCATGGTTATGATAGAGTGGATAGGGATCGATATTTTGATATGGCTGGCTCTAGAACTAGAGGTCATAGTTTGAAGCTTCGTAAGAAAACTTCTTCGCAGGATGTAAGGAAATACTTTTTCAGTGTAAGAGTAGTTGATAATTGGAATTGGCTAAGCAAGGAGGTAGTTAATGCTATATCAATCCATAGTTTTAAGGACAGGTATGATAAGTATCACTAAGTATAAAATGGAAGCGATCAGGAGACGGGAAGATACGAGCTTTGGGCTCTTTTCCGTAAACACAATTAGGTAATCACAATTAGGTATTCACACACACACACACACACACACACACACATATATATATATATATATATATATATATATATATATATATATATATATATATATATATATATATATAGATAGATAGATAGATAGATAGATAGATAGATAGATAGATATATAAATAGATAGATAAATAGATAGATAGATAGATAGATAAATAGACAGACAGAACCTCCATGACCTTAGGATAGCACACAATACTCCAAGGGTAGACAAACCTTTCAGTGACTCGCAAAAGCAAAGGTACATCGACCGATAATTCTTGGCAATAAACGTACTGGATTATTGACATTCTCCAAGCACTAGTTAAAATATATATATATAAGTGTGGGCATAGGTTTTTTTTCTTTTTTTTGCCTTTACGCCCACGGACGTTTACGAGCGATCGCAGGCATTTTCTTATGTTTATTTGCTTCTCCGCCATTTTGTTTTTGTTTTTTTTTATATGTGATATGACGTATTTGGAATACATTTGTTCCTTGTTTTTCTTTTGCTGTGAGACAAAAGTATGCAAGATCACGGATAAACAAATGTAATTTATCTGAAGAATATAAAGAATGTATTCGCTGTCGCTCGCAAGCATTCGCGGTCGCGCTCGAGATTGATGATAATAAGAACAAACAAGACACAAGGGTGTATGCCTCTCTCTCTCTCTCTCTCTCTCTCTCTCTCTCTCTCTCTCTCCTCTCTCTCTCTCTCTCTCTCTCTCTCTCGGACAAAACCAATTTACGTTCCCGGAAGTTTTTTTTTTTTTTTTTTTTTTTTTTTTTTTTTTGCGCAAGAACAGTACTTGACGAGCTTTGAAAGTATATATAAAACTGAACGCTGAGGACGAGGACTAAGCAGTTTTTTGCGTGTGTGCTTTGAGGAAACACAAAGTTTTGCGAGTAGATATATATATTTTTTTATTTTATTGTAAGGAAGAAACTCTTATTTTCTAAATTTGATAAGTTGTTTATTGAAGAGAAGCGTTGGCACATTCGCATTTTTTTTTTGGTCATTTTAGATATCACAATCAGTCCCAATTCGAATAGGGGTGGACACAGAGGTTGAAGGTATAAGAGGGATTAAGGCTGGATTCACCCTCTAACAGTGTTCAATAGTACATACATATCCAGTAGCCTCTTTCCCCCTTGTAAGGGGGTATGGCTGAGTTAAAGCACTCTTATTCACCAGACGCTAATAACTTTGATCACTCTTCCTAGTCTCTTGGATAATATCTTGGGGATAAAGGGCTGCCACAAATCTGCCCCCCCCCCACTCCCTTGTTTGGGTCACCCACAGGGTAAGTGGCCAGTAGTTGACAAGTTTTATAGAATATTTTCTCTGTATTGCTTTGACCGATTACGCTATATATTTAATAATGGTAAACTGTCTATTAATAAGAAGAAACTAAGCAAATGAAGTTATTAGGACTGTAATTAAGATTAAAAATCCCAATGTAAATGTTACTTTTTTCAGTTATATTGTGTAATCACAGTCAGAGTGTGAAAATCGTTATAAGCATAGCCTAATCTTTCATTACAATTAGAAATATAAGATCAAAGTGAAACTAAATATGTAGATTTGCTGTGAACATAAGTCCTGGAAAACTTCTCACTGACCACAATTCTCCACAAAGAGACATATTTCCCCCCTTCATATTTCCTTATTAATTGATCAGAAGGAACCATTATGAAGCATCTTCATAATTTTACAGGATAAGAAAATGAAACCTCTTTCAGTGGACGACTTAATGAGAAAGTTTAATTCTGAAATTGGAAAAGAAAGATTAACAGCAATCATGGGAGATTTCAATGCCAGCAAGAGCACAGAGGAGATGTTCAAGAATTTCTGGAAGATGGAAGAAGCCCAGAAGAATATCATCGTGTCCTTAAACGAGAAAACGAAGTCATTCGTCGAAGCTACCAGATTGCGGAATGAAGGTGACGATTATTTTCACGAAAATAGCCTAGACGAAGCTTTGTATGTCTATAATTTATGTCTGATGTCTGCACCTCATCCTCCTATAGACATTTGTGAAGATGCACCACTAGACAGTACAAGATGTAACGTGATTGAAAATGGTCCAAAGTGCTCTTGTGGTGATTATGAACTGCTGTATCACAGTTATGGCAAGCGATCTGCTGTTCTATTTGTACTTAAACAATATGACTTGTGCCTTAGAGATATAATACTGGCAAGTGTGTGCTCAAAGCTTAGAAAAGAGCTGGAGAATAGAAAGAAGAAATGCATGGAAAGAATGAAAAGTCATAATAACAACTCCAGAAGTGTCATTTCTTCACTGGGTGAAAACATTTCAAGTATTCCAAAGATTTCTGAGTGTAATCCAATCATGCCTAGTTTTAGCAGAGCTTGTAAGGTGGCATATAGACCAGAAAAAGGGAGATATGTAATTGCAGATAGGCCTATAAAGCCTGGTAAGTAATTCAGTTTTTAAGTATCTGAACTTCATTTATTGCTTCCATCTTTGAAGTATCTGAACTCCATTCACTGCTTTCATCTTGACATATTTTGTTGCTGCATCTGTGATTTGATATAATTATCGTATTAAACTAACAAATCTACAATTCCTTTTTCATAAGGAATATTATAGAGTGGCATATTTTTACTTGAACTTGCTACAGGTTGTTTTCTTAAGGCTAGCTATCATGAAATACATACATTCTCAGGTGAAGTACTTTTGGTGGAAAAGGCCTATTGTGCTAACCTCTACGAAAATAATCATTCGACGCACTGTGCAACTTGCCTGAGAGAATGTATTGCTCCTCTTCCTTGCCCAGAATGTACAATGGTAAGGTATCTCTGCAGTGAACTTTTCTACATCAAAATGATCAGTCAGTGAACACTCCCTAGTGGTTGCCATCGGAATTAATTAGTAGATGGTACAGTAATTTGTCATCATATATTATGAAAGCTCAGCAAAATTACCATTAATTTGTAGCATCATGCTATATATAATTCCTTTCTTAATCTCTTTTAAGTGGATGTTTTCACTTAATGTTGCACCTTAAAATCAGTGACTCAGACCTGAGATAAATCCTAGATATGAATGAACCAGTTTTTTAAATATTAACACTTACTATGCACTCACCACCATGAAAAGAAAAAAGTTGTGATATAACATTTGTTAAGACGAATTGATGATTATTTCTAATTATAATTCAGATACAGCATTTTTTCCCTCAGGCTTTTTTTTGTAGTATATCTTGTATTTTTCCCTCAGGCTGTTTTTTGTAGTATATCTTGTCGTCAGGATGGTCTGTCAGGTATGCATCGGCTGGAATGCCCTGTTCTCACCACCTTGTATGCCATGGACTTGATGCCAGTCTTTGGAAATGCCTACAAGCTTCTATCCATAGGCTCCTGTAAAACATGGAGACAATGTATTAAGGAACTGGAGAAGAGAGCAAATGAATGCTCTCCTGAAGAAAGGGGGAGGAATGAATGTGGAATATATTGCTCAGAGGATATGAATTCAGCTTACAACTTAAGTCCAAACATTGAAAGTAGGCCTTGTGAAGACCTATACACAAAATGTTTTATAGCCTTTGTCTTGAACAAATTTTTACTGTTTAGTAAACGCTTCTTTGTGGATGATTGTGGTAGACCTCATGATCCATCGGAGGATGACTTGATATTTGCTGGCCAACTTCTTTTCTCAAATTTAATGAAAGTATCAAGTAATGGTGTTAGCACTGCAAGCTTCCAGGTAGGATGATGGTGTACAAAATATTACGCAAATGAAATGGATCATATTGACCAAGGTTATGACCTCTCTTACCTTTCCCAACTTCTTTTATTTTGGAATTTTTTTTTCCATAATTCTAAGAATGTTTCCACATGCTGTCAAGTCTTGCTGACATTCTGTCACCAGCACCCAGATATTCGTAATAATGGCTGATGCTCTTGGTTTGAGAGTTATATAAACAAACAGCTTATTTACATTGCCTGAAATATGGTGAATCATTTAAATGTGATTAGATATAATGATAATTGGAGTTAACACAGATAAATCACTTGGAAGCTTTATGTAATTTCTGTGACTAATTTAGTTCATGCATATATACACAAAACTAGAAAGTTAGTTTAGTCATAAATCTCTTTATTTTATGTTACTAGAACACTCATGAGAATTATTTGGCTTTGCAGTACCCTGGTTCAACATTCTCTGTAGTCCAGCAGGATGTTGGAAGTGGTATATACCCATCAATTGGCCTAATAAACCACTCTTGTTATCCAAGTGTTATTCCTTATCCATATGGCCGATATTACGTCCTACGGGCTGGAAGAGCTTTGATGCCTAGTCAAGAGATCACTTTGGGCTACTGCAGGGGCTCCTACCTCATGCCAATTAAGGATCGCCAAGCTACTCTTTTCGACCGCTATCAGTTTGCATGTAACTGTGAAGCCTGTGAAGAAGAATGGCCTGTTTACGAGGATCTTCCAGAGTCTTTGACGTTAAGGTGCTCAGCATGTTCTCATCCAGTCCGTGAAAGTGACCCCATTTGTCTGGGTTGTAATATGAATTACGCCCAAGAAAGGGACGATGAAAGTGATAATAAAGTTGTTAATACCTGGAGGACCAGTGTAGAGGAGATAAAAACAGCGATGAGCAACTTGAATAATGTGAGGGAAATAATTACAAGGGGTGCCTGTGTAAGTCAATGTGATTTCAGTAGCCTCTGCAATGCCATTGAAGTTCTTCAGAGACATGTGGTACCTCCATCTCGTACCTTGTGGGATGCCAAAGAGACTTTGGAATTGTATTTTCACCTTGAAAACTACCTGGCTCTGAAGCAAGGATTGCGATGAATGGAACCTTAAACTGGCAAGTCTAGCACTAATATATTTATTACAAAGTTGGGTTTGGAACGAAGTCTGTGAGCTGCTTCATGTTTCAGTGAAAAAAAATGTTTAAGACCAAATGCAAATGATTTTTTTTTTTCACCAACAATTTGAGTAGGTGTCATTTTACATTATTATATTACTGCGAGTCAAGTTCCATGATCAGCAAGAAATGAACAATAAATAAATTAAAAAAATAAATGAGACTTCTGCTTCCAGTAAAATTGTGATTTAATTTCCTGCTTCAGTCATTATATATATATATATATATATATATATATATATATATATATATATATATATATATATATATATATATATATATATATATATATATATATATATATATATATATATATATATATATATATATATATATATATATATATATATATATATATATTAAGCTAGATGTGCTTACCCATTTGTACTCACAGGAGTGAGCCCCGTGATCGTAACTCCCCGTCTCCTGATCG
>JAXCGZ010007596.1:15000-80000 GCA_037179515.1 Halocaridina rubra
TGTGTTCGAACCCTCGATAGTCACTTTCCGAGTCGCAGGCTTTACAACTATGCTATCGTGTTTATATTGCCTAAAATTTCTAGGTAGTGAATATCAACACAAAATTTTCCTCTTTTCTAGAAGCGGAAATTGGTGCATTATTTATAATTTTGTTTAAAACCCTGAAAGACCCATCCGGATCCAGAACAGGAAGGCAAAGTCTAAATCAACTTATTTCCTTCTGGTAAGTCCTGATTATTTTTACCTTCAGAGCGCACCACAAGGAGGGTTGCTGATTTTTTTCATCGGGTCTGTTTCTAGTTTTGGTATTTCAAGAAATATATATATATTTTTTTTAATATATATATGAAGACATTGGGATCAGTTCTATGTCAAAAGCTCTTAAGGGTCTTTTCCGTGGTTTAGTTAATTAAATTTTGGTCTGCCTCACCAAAGGACCCAGGTTCGAACCAGTCTTTTCCCATGGCAAAGAAATGAAAATATTCGCTGAGCTATATCGAGGATGTGGATTAGGTCGCAGTAACTCAGTTTTTGTATGTGCAAGTTTGGACGTCCCGAGTCTGATATCGCGAATTCGATCCCACCGCGGTGCGCTAGGAAGGGCATTCAGCCTTAAATCCCTCTAACCTGTCTGCTGCCACCCTCATTCGAATTTGGACTAATTGTTACACATAAAACGGTGAAAATTTTGTCATACTGGAACCGAATTCCTCTTGAGCTGTCCTTCAATAAACCTTGAACTCTCGTAGCCTTTTAAGAAGAAGAAGAAGAAAAAGAAGAAGAAACCAGAGACCCAACAAGTAAAAAAACAAAAACAATTAGGGAAAACAATGTCAGTGTCTTCGAACTTAACCACTCCACCTTAAATGGTCACATGACCGAAGTATTTGTTTTAATTTACTTTATTTGTTCCCAGGCTTGTTTGTTTGTTTTTTGACAGATATTTCAATAAATGGATTACTTTTTCTTCATTCCCAGAATAGTTTTTGGAATAGAAGTCTCTAGCATTAAGCTTTTGTTTGGGAAATTAGGATATGTTATGAATTTTATACAAATCTTAGAAACGTGTGAAAAAAAAACGTGCGAATTATTTTATAAATGAGAGAACGTTTGATTTTGTTCATATGTACAGTAATGTTGTAGTTATATAGTGTTCAATAAATAATATTAGCACTACTACTACTACTACTACTACTACTACTACTACTACTACTACTACTACTACTACTACTACTACTAAAAATAATAATAATAATAATAATAATAATAATAATAATAATAATAATAATAATAATAATAATAATAATAATAATAATAATAATAAGAAGAAGAAGAAGACGAATGTTGTTTTGATTGACTATTACTGTACATGTATATTAAGAAATAAGGAGCCAGTGATTATGTATATTACTCCGGATATGTCACATCCGATGTTTTTGTTATAAACATTATGTCACCTTGGACAGATTATATATATATATATATATATATATATATATATATATATATATATATATATATATATATATTTATATATATATAATTTTACATATTACTTGAACGATATAAAATTTTAAACCTTTTTGTTAAATTAATATTCATTACGAAAGTTATTGTATATGAATATATATATATATATATATATATATATATATATATATATATATATATATATATATATATATATATATATATATATATATATATATGAATAATTTTTACCCCGACCGGGGCTTGAACCTAGCACACCGAATTACTGTGCTAAGGCGCTACCAACTACACCACAGAAGGTCTAAAAGGGAAACAAACCTTACATCTATATCTGATATACTAGGAATGAACGCATTGTATCTAAATGCCACTCTGTTCATAGGCTAAAGCCCTGTGCTCGTAGCTCCCCGTCTCCTGGTCGATTTCAGTTTTACTGACTAACGCTTATCATATCTATCTTTAAGACCATGCATTTAGCATTTACTTCTTCCTCGCTTAGCGAATTCTAATTGTCAGCGCTATTCTTACACTAAAAGAAAACTTCCTTACATCCTGCAAGGAAGCTATATTACGAGGCTTGAAACTATGACCTCTAGTTCTAGTGCCAACCATATCAAAATATCTCTCCCTATCCACTTGGTCAAAACCATGAAGATATATAAAGAAAAAAAAAATAAATATCCTTCTGCTTTTTTCGAGCCTTATATATATATATATATATATATATATATATATATATATATATATATATATATATATATATATATATATATATATATATATATATATATATATATATGTTTATTTATATGTATGTATGTGTAGTTATTGTTAGTAGAGTACATACGACAAAATGTCAAAGAGACATATATTATGGCTTCAGCTTCTTTGTGCGTATTGTGTGTGTGTGTGTTTGTGTTTGTGCAATTTAAGTTCGTATCTCCATTCAGATTCTGGAATTATAAGAGTTATTTCATAATATTTAGACTGTAGAAATACATTGTAGTATTTATAACTTTGTATTCTTGAAACTAATTAGCATTGTTTCAGAATTAACTCTATGATATACAAGTCTTTTCCATGGTTCGGATGTAATTAACTTTCAGAAAATTATTAGTCAGAAATACACTGAGGAATTCCGATTACATTATGGATATAAATGCCAGATTTCTTACACAGTGTAAACCTAGGATACTATATTGTTAGTTAGCTAGACACACAAATGGATTTCATAAACGCATCTGACGCGGTTCTGTGTATGGCTAGGATCCCGTACGGAATCCTAGCCATACACAGAACCATGTCAGATACGTTTATGAAATCCATTTGTGTTTCTAGCTAACTAACAATATGGTATCCTAGGTTAACACTGTTTAAGAAATCGGGCAAAAACTAAAAATGCAGTTAAGCATACCAAAATTTACTCAAAGAATATACTTTAAAAATTCAACGATTTTTTTTTTTTGCGCCATTAAGGGAAAGTTTGCATAAAAAAACAGGAAGCTTTGAAAGAATGTTTTTTTTTTCTTTTCTTACATTATGAAAGGAAGCGAATATCCTAAATTGCTGAGAAACAATGAAGAACCATCTTCAAAGGACCTCATATCGATTTCTTAAGTATTGTTCAAAAGCTTTCAGAATGGACAGGTAACACAGGAGACAGACAGCATGCTTGGCACCTGTTCAGACTGCGTGTGTTCATACATTTACAATGGCCACAGTACATATTGTAAGGGAGGTGGCCGAGTCAAAGCGCACACATTCACCTAAAGGGGGGTTTAGACAGGTCAAACGGTTCGTCGAACGCGGTTCGACAGACAAGTGTTTGAAGTGATGTTCGAACGTGGGAACGGGGTATTTGGTTGTCGAACACGTTCGACAAACGTGTTCGACAAGTAAATACCCCGTTCACACGTTCGAACATCACTTCAAACACTTGTCTGTCGAACCGCGTTCGACGAACCGTTTGACCGTGTAAACCGCCCTTAAAGCTAAAACACTTCGAGCACTCCCGTAAGTTCCTTTAGGAAAAAGGGCTGTCACAGTATCCCAGCCACCATCCTGCTTGGTTCATCCACGAGGTAGGAGGGCAAGGATCTTTTGGCGTGTGGCCCGGTAGTCTCAGTTGTCAATAGTGCACATATTAAAGCTATTTTAGTAATCTATAAATGTACAGTCACGTCGACGTGAACATCATATGAAGATAAAAGTCAACATATTTATGAATATTATATATGTTCCAATATTCAAATCAGGAAGACCTGAATATGCTTATTATCCCTTCCCATCTGACAAGTCACAACACTCCTCATTTCTGTTTCTCTTTCCTTCTTTTCTCGTCATTATTCTGCCTTGTCCTTACTCTGCTACTTTTACTTAATTATTTTCTCGGTGCCAAGCCCCACAAGGGCAATTTTTTTTTTTATATATATAATATTAAAATACGACGTAATGACAAGTATCCTAAACGGATATGTTATTTGTTTTCACAAGTCACCTAAAATCGATACTCGAAACTTGAAAAAAAAAAAAAAATGATGACTAGCTTTGCAAACCTGTGTTGTTATTGTTCAGACACCGTAAGACTCTCTCTCTCTCTCTCTCTCTCTCTCTCTCTCTCTCTCTCTCTCTCTCTCTCTCTCTCTCTCATATATATATATATATATATATATATATATATATATATATATATATATATATATATATATATATATATATATATATATATATATATATAATGGCAAGACCAAATGAGTGCTCTTAAAGAACACGTGTGTCTAAATACACGAAAGAAAAAGCAGCATACTTCAACTATATATTAATATTTATTTCTTCAGACACCCTGAGGCCAAATAAATAAAAAGAGACTGAAGATAAAAGTGTGTGGTGTGGAGAACATGTAAATTACCTAATTATAAATACTTAATCGTGCTTACGTGAAAGAGCCCTGTTCTCGTAACTCCCCGTCTCCTGGTCGAGTTCCATTTTATACTTAATAATACCTATCATATTTGTCTTTAAAACTATGAATTGAGTTAGCATTAACTACCTCCTTGCTTAGCGAATTCTGACCATCATCTATTCTTACACTAAAAAGTACTGCCTGACATCTTGCAAAGAAGTCTTCTTACGAAGCTTCAAAGTATGACCTCTAGTTCTAGAGACAGAAATATGAAAATATCGATCCCTATCCACTCTGCTGTATTCATTAAGGAATTTAAACACCGTCACCATATACCGTCTCATTCTTTTAGCTTCAAGTGATGGTAAGTCTAATTCCCCATCAAATACTTATGTAAGAGAGACACTCGGCATAGGTATATTGTATATCCAGTGTTTCATGCGTCGCAATTAGTCCTCATTCGAGTATGGGTGGACACACATGTTGAAGGTGAGGATTAAGGCTGGATGCCCTTCCCAACGCCCTGTGCTGGGACTGAACCCACAGTAGTTACTTTCTGACTCGTTCACACTATAATCTTGTCAAAATATGATTAAAAAACTCTAACAGTTGAAAAAAAAAAACAGTCATTAATATTTCATGAGTAAAATCACTCAGAGTTAAAATCACCGCAATTTATACGAGTGCACGAGTCAAGGAGCAAATAAGGCAGGTTTTTTCCCACCGCGGGGCGTAAAGAAGAGCATTTCAACCATAATCCCTCAGCCCTAGCATATCTGAATCCACTTCCATTTGCATGGAGACTGTTTGTTACACATAAAACTTTGCAGACAAAGGGTCCATTCATCAGTTCATTTGTTCAAGCTAATGGGGTTTGATCATCAATTGTCTATACTCCTTTGCGCGCTGCTTACTTAGGAATCTAGTCCAAACCAGTTCGCTTAGGATTTCTAGAAAAGGTTACGTAATTAGGGCAACCTAGCTCGGGGCAGGATACGGCAACCAAAGTCAAGGTAGAATAAATATTAAGATGATTCTTTAACAGAGATTCTTTTGAGACTTCTCCAACACCTTAAGCGCATACTTGTGGTTTGCTTCACCTGTTAAGCTGTTGCTGTTGTGGATGTGATTGTTTTTGTTGTTGTTGCTGTTGTTGTTATTTTTTGTTGTTGTTGTTGTTGCTGTTGTTGTTATATTTTGTTATTGTTCTGGTCGTTGTTTTTGGTGGTGCTATTGTTGTTGTTGAGAATGCATAAAAATGCACTGTATTATGGATCGCAATTAGTCCCCTTTCGAAAAGGGGTGGACGCCGAATTGTTGGAGCTGTAAGAGGAGTGAGGCTGGATGCCTTTCTGATCTACCCGCCATGAGATCAAATTCACTTTAGTCGCTTCCTCCAACTCGCGCACTCTACCACTGAGCAGCAGCGGCTTAAGAATTAATTTTTATGTGTGTAATAGCTCTTTATGAAATGAATTAATTAATCCATATATTTGTTTATTAATATATTTGTTCTTTATATAATGTGTATGATACATTTGGATTTTGCTTTGAGGTTAATGAAATTATTATAATTAATGAAATGTCTTTATGTTGCATTTTAAGACCTGAATTGGTTTTAAAGTTAGGTTGAGTTTTCTTTGCACAATTGCATGAGCTCATATACTGATATTGAAATGAAGCAAATAATTTTGAATCTTGGTTCATATTACTAATTTCGCATATACTCGCAAACAGTAATTGTTTAATGCCTTATTTTTTTAATCTGTGCTGTTCCGTATTGAAAAAGTACAAAATACAGAGTTTATTATAAAATTCACGCTCGCACATACACCATAGTTTTAAGGACAGGTATGATAAGTATCACTAAGTCTAAAATGGAACCGATCAGGAGACGGGAAGATACGAGCTTTGGGCTCTTTCCCGTAAACACAATTAGGTAATCAATTAGGTAATCACATACACACGCACACTGAGAAAAATGTGTATATCTGGTCTTGGAATGTAATATTATTTTCTAAGTTAGGAAGAGGATATGCAGTGAAAAAATAAATTAACATAAAACCGAAGGAAATACATTTTTCGCTGCAACCTAGTCTTCCAACGCGTTTGTAAAGAAAAAATCTGTAACAACGACGACAACTAAACAACAACAACAGCAACAGCAACAACAACAGCAACAACAACAACTACTACTACTACTACTACTACTACTACTACTACTACTACTACGTTTCCTCTCCTTAGTTTACTTCCTTAGGTAATACCCAACAAGCCATAAAAACTAAAAGGAATCTCAAGAAAAATTTCCCAAAGTTTCTTCAGTGACGCTTCACCTTGGGAGCTTACCTCTCGTGGGACTGTTCGGGTTCCAAAGTTGAATAATTAATCCATTAATTGAATCTCTGTATTATTACTAAACATTCCTTTAAGTTTCATTACTGCTATAATTCCCGTATTTCGTACTTTGAGCCGGGGCGATATTCCAAAAACCATAATGAAATGAATAGAAAATACAGAAAGATTTTCTGTCGTTGGCAATTTTGCTTCGTCGAGTTTTTATGTCTCTGAACAGAAGGTATATAAAGGATCGCCGAGGTCCTCTCCAGCAATCTGAAGGACAGCATACTCTCGAGATGCAAGTAAGTTGCCTTGCTCTACTCCTGTTGGTGCTGAGACTATTATTCTGATTGATTTATTTAGTGCTGCATATAGTTAAATACACTTCGATGTCGTCAGTGTTATATATGAGGCCGTTTGAAGAAAATATCTTCTTTTTTGTCTCTGAATTTTTAGTTTTAGACCAAGAAATTATTATTTTTTTTTTTTTGCACTGATGGTAGCAGATGATCTTTTATTTGATAGTGTTTTGAGTGGAGATGACAAGAGTTCGTATTTCAATATTCAAATATGCATAACAGAAATGCTCTGAATATTATGATAATGCATAACAACAAAATGTTGGAAGTGTACATTGAATAATTATTAATCTGCACATCAAACAGATACCACAAGCACTTGTGATCAAGTATAGGAGTACTTGTGAAGCTTGTACCTTGTTTGCATATATTGTCTTGCATTTGCTTGTTACATACTAAATAGACGAGAAATTACAAAATTGATTACCTCACAGCTCTAGTGCTAACATTAAGCACTATAACCTGCTTATCATAAGTATATTTTGATGAATGGATTTTGGTATCTGTAGCGTTGGTCTGGCCTCTTCGTGTTGATCGCCGCAAGCATTGTGGCAGCTCAGGAGTCTACAACAACGCAAAAACCTGCACCAAATACAAGATTTGGTCCTGGCGCCGGCGGTTTTCCAGGTGGTGGTGGATTCGGTAACCCTGGATTTGGAAATCCTGGACTTGGAAGTCCTGGACTTGGAAATCCAGGATTTGGAAATCCTGGATTAGGAAATCTTGGCTTTGGAAATCCCAGTTTCCCTCAAGGTCAAATTACTCCCTTTGTACCTGGTGTTGCTTCTCCTGGACTTATTAATCCTGGATGGGTTAGCCCTCAACAGCCACTTGTTTCCCCTCTGAGACCAAACTGCAGATTTTTCAAGAGAGACCAATATGGCAGATATGTCTGTGATGTTGATCAGAGTGAGTATCAAACAATAGCTAAAATTTGGTTTAACATAAAATTACTTTTGCATCTTGGTTGGCTAGAAATAGCAGCTATTCATGATGTACATGTAGAGAACAGCTTACGTACATGTCGATGAATTCATTACATATATGAACATTCCACGATAAAGCCTATTTGACCCTGCCAAAGAAAACAGAACAACTTATAGTGATTTCACAAGAAGACAGTTTTTAAAGATTCAAATTCCTCTGCAATTATTCAAAATGGCGCTTGAATTTCAAAGTTTTATAAAATGGTACTTAACTTCAGAGTTTTCAGTGTCATTGAAATCTCTTATATCTATGAATACAGTCCACAATTTTATTTTTCGGATCTTTATTTCTCAATAACTATAGCCTAGTTTCTTAAACATTGTAAACCTAGGACACCATATTGTTAGTTAGCTAGACACACACAAATAGATTTCATAAACGCATCTGACGCTGTTCTGTGTATGGCTAGGATCCCACGTGGGATCCTAGCCATACACAGAACCGCATCAGATGCATTTATGAAATCCATTTGTGTGTCTAACTAACAATATGGTATCCTAGGTTTACTCTGATTAAGGAATCGGGCCTTTATGCTCTTCCTCATATTACAGAACCTTTTGAATGCCCACCTGTGAGATTCGAATGTCCAAGATTCGGATTGCCTACTTTTCTTCCACCTCAGCAGTGCTTTAACGACAACGACTGTGCTAACAACGACAAGTGTTGCCCAGACGTCTGCTTTGATCATCTCATTTGCAAAGGACCTGAATAGTGGATTCTTGTGGGACACGCCAGGCTCCAACAACAGCAAAAATACGCAATATTACGATACGTAGTTAAACTGTCCCTCGATGACGTAGGCCCGATTTCTTAAACAGTGAAAACCTAGGATACCATGCTGTTAGTTAGCTAGACACACACAAATGGATTTCATAAACGCATCTGACGCGGTTATGTGTATGGCTAGGATCCCGTACGGTATCCTAGCCATACACAGAGCCACGTCAGATCCGTTTATGAAATCCATTTGTGTGCCTAGCTAACTAGCAATATGGTATCCTAGGTTAACACTGTACAAGAAATTGGGTCGTAATAACAAGTATGAGATCTTTGAAATGATTTCTAGTTTTTTTTTTTTTTTTTTTTAGTAATATTGCCTACTGATAATATGATATGAATATGGATCCAGTTATTCTCGGATGATGCAATTGAACATAGTAAGTCACATGTTTACAAGAGTTCATTTCTTTATTTATTTACTTTTATTTTCAATAACTTGACCTGGAACTCACGTTGACAAATGAGATATCATTTACAGTTTCAATAATGTGGTTGAAAAAATAATGCTGAGAACTGATAAAGATTATTGTCTTAATTATGCAAATTATATTTATTATTGCTTAAGTTTTTTACATGAAAATAAAACAGTCCTTTATTTTTGTGTGTACTTAGTTATCCTTTACTCACACGTGCGCGCGCGCGCACACACACACACACACACACACACACACACACACACACACACACACACACACACACACACACACACACACACATATATATATATATATATATATATATATATATATATATATATATATATATATATATATATATAATCTATGTGAGGCCAAAGCTTCGAATATGCAGCCCCCTTTTCGAATCCGCACTTGAAAAAACACTTAGTTAAGCTGGAAAAAACTTTCGAAGACATGCCACGAAACTGATGCCAGAAATACACAATCTCAGTTATGATGAGAGGCTGAGGGAATTAGACTTACCATCACCCGAAGCTAAAAGAATGAGGGGGGGATATGGGGACGGCTTTTATATTTCTTCATGGTTATGACAGAGTGGATAGGGATCGATATCTTGATATTGCTGGCACTAGAACTAGAGGTCATAGTTTAAAGCTTCGTAAGAAAACTTCTCTGGAGGATGTAAGGAAGTATATTTCTTAGTGTAAGAGTAGTTGATAATTGGAATTCGCTAAGCAAGGAGGTAGTTAATGCTAACTCATTCCATAGTTTTAAGGCCAAGTATGATAAGTATCACTAAGTAAAGAATGGAACCGACCAGGAGGCAGGTAGTTACGAGCTTGGGGCTCTTTCCCGCAAGCACAATTAGGGAATTACTAACTCGCTCACTCACACAAAACTTCGTCTCAGGATGTAAGGATAAGTAGAAATCGCCAAGCGATTTCATACTTTTAAGGACAAATACAATACTTTACTGACTGATATATTCAATATATAAGGAAAGATTGATAATTATTAACAAGGTGAGATTGATAGATATGAGCAGAGTACAAGGAAAGGTATAAGTTATGACCAACAGCGTTGCACAGCCTCACCTAAGAAGAGATTCGAGGTGTTCTCAAGGTATTCTTCGAAAATGTCATTCGTGATGAAGTCACTTATTATTTATGCAGAATGATATATAATATAAATAATAATAATGTTATTGGAAATAGCAAATCACTGTCGAGTATTTTGTGGTTAATAACTAGATATAACTCGTCAAGATATCGCTTTTCCACTGAAAGCATTATTATTTATTCATAGTCAAAGAATGGTCATATCCCAAGGCTGAATTTAGAGGATTTCTTTTAATTTATCACGCTATTGTTTTTCTTGTTCTTAGGACGCCTGAAAATAAATAAATAAATAAAAGTCATTAATTTTGTCTGGTTTCCGGGAAGTGTTTGTGGAGAGGAGAAAGTGTGTGCTATGTTGATCTTCCTTTTACTTTGTTTTGTGCTCGTAATTTCCTGTGATGTTGACCTTGCTTGATTTGTCTCCCTTCCTTTATATTTTCAAGAGCTCTGGGACTGTTCTATTAATGACTCCACACATCTAAGATAACTCGAGATAAACCTTAAAAGGGACTCCTTTGTTGTCTCCCTCATGGTGGTGATATGACACGTGGTTCTAACGAAGACCAATTATAACCAGCCGTGAGGAATCGAGCTCAGGGCTAAGACTGAGAACCAGATGTTAATCCATTCTTCTAATGATTTTTTTTAATATATACTTTGAAAGACAGATGTTGCAATTTAATATACTGTATAATATAATTCATATTAGTTCATTTAATAATATAATGATAGATGTGGTTGTTTTATTAGAGGCTTATATATATATATATATATATATATATATATATATATATATATATTATATATATATATATATATATATATATATATATATATATATATATATATATATATATATATATATATATATACTTCAAAAGCTATTGAAATTGGTAATAGATAAGACACAATAAGAAATGAGAGAAGAGAGAGAGGAGAGAGAGAGAGAGAGAGAGAGAGAGAGAGAGAGAGAGAGAGAGAGAGAGAGAGAGAGAGAGAGAGAGAGAGAGAGAGAAACGAGTTTTGGTAGATCTGGAATCTCCAGACTTTATTAAAGAAGTTGACCTTGGTATTTGAGAGGAAGAGAGGCGTTATTTTTAATTGTTCACCATACTATGTCTGTATAGCTATCTAGCAGACTGTTTTCTGCGGGCCACAAGTGGAAGGTCCGCTCACCCTCAAGGGTGAACATCCAACAAAAAAAAGCAGACTGTATACATTTGTATGTAATCACTTGTATATCCATATATCTATATATTTGGGCTATATCTACCTATTCTATCTTTCTATCTACTTATCTATTTGTATATTTTAACTTGAACGTAATATTCTTCTTGATTTTTTCATGAGAGATACGAGTCGGGACATATTACTTTTTTTTTTTTTTTTTTTTTTTCACCACCAAAATAGTGTTAACAGCGGCTCAGAACTTTGAATACGGGACTATTTGGGGGCAAATTGAGGCCCTGTTTATAATTGCATATTTTATTGTTTTCTGCAAATCCGGAAAATAATATTGAAGTAATTAGAATGATTAAACTAAGGCAGAATATTCGGCTGACCATGAATATTTACATAAGTCTACCCTTTAATTCACCCATTTTCGTTTTCTATAAATATAATGACGTTTTCGTGACGTCATAAGCTTTGGGATTTTTTATGTTAATACATACTCACACACATATACATACATACATACATTAGCGCGCACACAAACACACACACAAGAGTATTAGTGAAAAAAATAATGGTTAGGAAGCGGGGAAATACGAACATAAGGCTCTGTAAATATGTGTGGAATTTTTAAATAATTTTCAAGTGATTTTTTTTAAGCTTAATGGTGCATATCTTGATCCGAGAATGATGAATGGATTCGGTTTTACGTCAGGAACTCCTTTTTCTATAATGTAATTCGTGTCCACCCCTATTTGAATGGGGACTAAGTATGATGCATAAAAGGGCAAAAAAATATTTTGCTCGAATGTTTTTGTGTAGGTAAATCTCACTTACTTAATGGAGGCTGTAGTATGGTTTTTATTCAATTCTTTACGGCCAGATGTCCTTCCCGTTATCAACTTTATTTATCCATCACTAAGTGAAATTTGTGGGTAAACTTTATCATGAATTGATCCAAATATCCAATTCGGTGACTAAAAGGGTATACACGCCTTGTCCTTAACCTTTTTCTTTTCCTTCGTCCTGGTGTTTTCTTGTGCCCGGGCCTTTACTGATTAGGGCAGTTTTTGCCTGTCCCGATGTCACACTCATAAAAAAACTGAGTCAAAACGAAATATTTTTGCTTAATGCTACTGAAAAACAGCTACCCCATATAAAAATAGGGAGGTGACTAAAAGGGTATACACGCCTTATCCTTAACCTTTTTCTTTTCCTTCGTCTTGGTGTTTTCTTGTGCCCGGGCCTTTACTGCTTAGGGCAGTTTTTGCCTGTCCCAGTGTCACTCATATACAAAAAAAAATGAGCCAAAGCGAAATATTTAGCTTAATGCTACTGAGAAACAGCGACCCCATATAAAAATAGGGAGGTGACTAAAAGGGTATACACGCCTTATCCTTAACCTTTTTCTTTTCCTTCGTCTTGGTGTTTTCTTGTGCCCGGGCCTTTACTGATTAGGGCAGTTTTTGCCTGTCCCGATGTCACACTCATAAAAAAACTGAGTCAAAACGATATATTTTTGCTTAATGCTACTGAAAAACAGCGACCCCATATAAAAATAGGGAGGTGACTAAAAGGGTATACACGCCTTGTCCTTAACCTTTTTCTTTTCCTTCGTCTTGGTGTTTTCTTGTGCCCGGGCCTTTACTGATTAGGGCAGTTTTTGCCTGTCCCGATGTCACACTCATAAAAAAAAACTGAGTCAAAACGAAATATTTTTGCTTAATGCTACTGAAAAACAGCGACCCCATATAAAAATGGGAAGGAATTCTGAAGAAGGACTAGTATTTAATTAATTAATTAATTTAGTTATTATTTAATTATTTATTCTGCTTAGAGAATCGCGGTGGCTCAGTGGTGAGAGCACTCGATTCGGAAATCTACATATCCGCACCTAATCCCACCGTGGGACGTTAGGAAGGGAATCCGACATTAATTCCCCATCTCCAAGTCGTTCGTGTCCACCCCCATTTGGAAAGGGATTCATAGTGACACTTAAAACGATAAAATTTTCGTTTTTATATTTTTTAATATAAATTCCTTTTTTTTTTATAAATCAAATATGATTTTTTCAGTTTATTAAATATTCTTCTATAAAAGAGAAAGACTTTTTATTAAAATTTTAAATCGGTATGTTAGGGAAACACTAAGTACCTAATTGTGCTGCCTGGAAAGAGTCCTATACTCTTAACTCTCCGTCTGCTGGTCGGTTCCATTTTTATACTCAGTGATACTTATCATATTTGTCCTTAAAGCTATAAAAGCAGTAAACATTAACTACTTCCTCGCTTAGCGAATTCCAATCATCAATTATTCTTACACTAAAAACAAGTACTTCCTTACATCATCCAAGTCTGTGAGCAGTAGTGACGTAGCGTGACGTCACTCCGCGTCACCGTTGCAATAACGAGCAAGCTGGAATTTTTGCTTATGCTATCTGCCAGCTAGTCATTTTATAATTATTTTTATATCAGCTAAAAGTCAATCGATTCATGTGCCATATGTAAGGAAGAGTAATTATATGCTTTGTTTGTTTGTTTCGGTTTTATGTCACGGACTCCCTTTTCTACCAAGGGTTAGGACGGTTGCTTTCTTTCGAAGGACTTGTTTTGGCAGATGTAATCCTTACCCTGAGTGCATGCCCTTGCTAACCTAAGACCGTGACGGGGCGCGAGCCCTCGGCCTGACAGAGTAATTACATGCAATTAAGGTAATTATCTTGATTGGTAAAGCAGTATATTATTATTGATGAAATTTAGGAACATCGATTTTTATATTTTTGAAAGAATTGTGCATACTGACACTATATCCGAATACCTTTATTATTTATTTTTTCTTTCTTCAGATTGAAATCCCTTAGGGTCTGGGTTCGACCTAGTGAGATCGTGGTGCCTAAGACACAGTTGAACACTGTTTCCTTTACTGACTTCGTTATTAGGGAAATGTGTGTTTCATTAGACATATTTTCCTCTTCCTAACAATCCTTGACTTTTGTTTATTTGCAGCTCTGGTATAAAATTGCCTCTGGATTCGGTTTTACGTCACGAACTCCCTTTTCTACTAAGGGCTAGGACGGTTGCCTTCTTACGAAGGACTTGTTTTGGCAGATGTAATTGTTATCCTGAGTGTATGCCCTTACTAAGCTCAGTCCGTGACGGGGCGCGAACCCTGACCTGCCGCCTCAGAGTCGCAGACGCCACCATTCTGCCATGGAGACTACGGTATAAGATTGCCTCTGCTGTAATGAAACTTGTCTTATTGTTAGGTAGAGTTCTAGCTTTACAAAAGCTCACATGTTTCTTGTACGTGTTTAACACTCTCTTCAGTAGCATTGCAATGCCAAAATATGTTAGTATCCATTGAACAGTTTGAGCTGACCAAGCTTCGTGTCCTGTACATAGCGGAAGAACGAGTTCGAAAGAGCCAGAAAGGACTCGCTCTTTCATGTGTTACTAACAATTGGTTAATTACTTTATGTTTAGGATAATTAAGCCTCATTTGTTGGTCTTTAGGGTGAAAGGGTAATTTATCAATCTTCAAAACGTATAATAACCTTTTCTTGAGTACTATATATTTTGGAGTAAAAGATAATGATATGTACAGAAAGGGAATGTGCTCTACAATTGCTTGTTTGGCACTTTATTGGGGTGGACACAGACAGGTTGGAGCTAGGGAATTAAGGCTGGATGCCCTCATAACGTCCAGCGATGGTATCAAACAAAGGTTTGTTACTTCACGAATCGAGAGCAGTAACCATTTTTTTTTGTACTAAAAATTAATTACTTTCACAAAAGATTGTTAAACTAACGAAAAACCTGATTTTTACACTCTCCATAAGGAATCAATGTATGCATGAAAAATGTACAAAAATTCAGTAAAATTCTTCTGGGTTAAATTTTGGACTCCATTTTTTGTGTGAATATAGGATATATAACTGCATTCAAGAGAAAGTTTATTAATGCTTTGTTCATTTTGAAAAGAAATTTTGTTATATGTAAAGACACACGCACATTATATATATATATATATATATATATATATATATATATATATATATATATATATATATATATATATATATATATATATATATATATATATATATATGTATCGATACCCTGATGTAAATAATTCACTGTTATCTATAAAAACCTGTATTAGTAACATCACAGTTTCACCGTGATTTAATATATATATATATATGTATATATATATATATATATATATATATATATATATATATATATATATATATATATATATATGGGTGTCCCCGTTTTAAGTTGTTTCGAAGTTACATCAAAGACCAATAAATAATTAATAAATCAGTTTTGTGACATACCAGTCAACCAGATGCAAACCAACCACAGTAGTACAGCTAAGCAATACTGTATAGTGTATTATAACAATCTTTATGTATTAGATTAAGAACTAAGATTATTTTTCTATGTTTTAGAGTATTTATTTTTAGCCTTGGGGGGGGAGCTAGGTTCGAATTATAGGTGTTCAGACTTAAGGCAAAATTCGACTTAAATCAGCTGTCAGGAACGGATCCCTGACATAAAGTGGGGACCCCCTGTATATATATATATATATATATATATATATATATATATATATATATATATATATATATATATATATATATATATATATATATATATATATATATATATATATATATATATATATATATATATATATATATATATATATATATATATATATATATATATATATATATATATATATATATATATATATATAAAAGCATTCCCCAACTTACAAACAAGTTAGATTTCAGAAATCTGTTCCCAAGTTGTGTTTAGGTAAAAAAAAAAAGTATGTGCGGTACATACTTATGCATAACTGTACAAAACTTAGGCTATAAACACTTTACTAAATTAAACATAAAGTATTCAGTATTAATAAATTCTAATACAGTAATGTTAATGTAATAATACAGTACAGACAATAAAACATACATTAACACATGAGTAGATAATTTGTAAGTTATTGTTTGTATGTGTGAATGTTCGTAATTAGGGGACTGTCTGTATATATATTGTTCTATGTGTATATATTGACATGTGTATTATTTTCATTCAGATATTTTTTTACATTTTTTACTTTAAATATTCTTTTTATAACTTACTTAATGTGTGCCATTCAGTATATTAATTCTAAAAGTCATAGGTTTCAAAATATGAAATTTGTTTACTTAAGTACTGTTGAACCTCACGTTATGAGCACCCCAAACCATGAACAAATTGACCTTCGACCACAACTTGCAAACAGATTTTGAATCGACACAAGAACAATTCTTCGAGATAGGAATACACATCTGCCCGGGCGACCACATGTTAGCTCTTAGTTCTGCATTGGTGCGTGCAGTGTGAATATTGCTTGTTATTCTTTCGTTGTAGATTTTCAGATTTTTTGCTTTTTACTGTAAAGTAGCCCTCATTATGACTCCCATAAAAGTGAAAACTGTCAGTGATAGTGACGTTAAAAAGCCTAAATGTATTACTGTGAAAACGAAGAAAGAAATAATAGCTAAACATGAGAACGGTGTTCGTGTTTCTGATCTCACCAAGCAGTATGACATGGCAAAATCGACCATCTGTACTATTTTAAAGAATAAAGAGGCCTTAAAGGTGACTAACGTGGCTAAAGGAGTAACTATATCAACGAAACGAAGATCTCAAGTAATAGATGAAGTAGAAAAATTATTGTTAATTTGGATAAATGATAAAGAGCTTGCTGGAGAAAGTGTTAGCGAAGCTATAATATACGCAAAGGCTCTACAGTTACACCAAGATTTAGAAGCGAAAACTAAGTGATAGTGGCGGTAAAATTGACGAATTTAAAGCAAGTACAGGCTGGTTTAAAAAATTTCGTCAGTGAACTGGAATTTATAGTTGTTAGGCATGGAGAGGTGGTTAGTTTGGACCTAAAGGCAGCAGATGCCTATGTGGTGGAAGTTGGCAAATTTATAGAAGGTAAAGGTTAAGTCTCGCAGCAAAGTTTTAACTGTGATGAAACAGGACTGTTTTGGAAAAAAAAAATTCTAAAAGGACCTACATAACCCAAGAGAAGAAGGCACTGCCTGGCCATAATGAAGGTGAGGATTGCAAGATTAAGCCTCTTTTAGTTTACCACTCTGAATATCTGCACATTTTTAAGCACAAAAATGTGTTGAGGGCTAACTTCCAGTAATGTGGAGGTCAAATAGCAAGGCTTAGGTAACATGTATCCTTTTTATAGAATGATTGACTGAAGTTTTAGTGCCAGCTCTCAAGATGTATGTTGAGAAAAAAGGTTTGCCCCTTAAATGTCTATCGGTAATGGACAACGCTCCTGCCAATCCTCCAGGTTTGGAAGACCTTGATATCGAATACAACTTCATAAGTCAAATTTCTGCCTCCTAACACAACTCTTCTCCTCCAGCCCATGGAGCAGCAAGTCATTTCTAATTTTAAAAACCTATACGAAGGGTCTTTTTCCAAGTGTTTACAGGTCCCCAACGAGACAGATTTGACCCTGCGTGAATTCTGGAAAGACCAGTTCAATATCCTCCACTGCATAAACCTCATTGATAAGGCATGGAAGGAGGTCTTTTATTGTACGTTGCAGTCCGCGTGGAGGAAACTCTGGCCAGGTTGTGTGGCTCATAGAGACTTTGAGAGTTGCAAGGAGACAGCTGCCTATGTAGTGAGCGAGATTGTGACCTAGGGCAAAAGTTTAGGCTTGGAGGTCAATGAGGAAAATGTGGAGGAGCTGGTGGAGGACCACAGAAGAGCTTCTTGAGTTGCAATGTGAGCAGGTGAAGACTATCTATGAGGAGCAATCAGTGGAGGAGGAGGAGGAAGAGAGGGTAAAGGTTTCAAGTGATAACATAAAAGAAATCTTAAGTAAGTGGAATAATGTGCAGGCTTTCATTGAGAGGCATTACCCTAACAAAACTGTGACCAACTGAGCAGTGAATATTTTATATGACAATGCGATGTCCTATTTCCGAAAAATCCTTCAACAAAGAAAACGACAAATTTCTCTGGATCGTTTTCTTATGCCAATACAAGCCAGTGAACCACCTTCCAAGAGAGAAAACACCAGATACACGTGTGCAGATGCCCGATGTTTTTAAGGAAGGGGACTCACCTCCGGAGTAGTCCTCCTCCTCCTCCCACCACCACCACCATCCACGTGTGCCAGCAACTATCAACCACAAAAGTAAAGTGTAATACAATTATCTTGTTTGATTTTAGTGTTAGAGTATTGAATATTTCTACAGTTAAGGTTATTTTTCATTACATTCTATATTTTTGCCATATACGGTATACCCATACAAAAAATATAGAAGTATGTTTCTAGGGCTGGGGAACGGATTAATTGGATTTACATGAACTTCAATGGGAAAAATTGTTTCAGTTCCCGAACATTTCGGTCTGAGAATGGGGTTAAAGAACTGATAAGTTCATGACCAGAGGTTCCACTGTATATACTGTACAAAACAAAAGCCATTATCCCTCTTATAAGAAGGGTAGCTAAGTACATGCAAAAAACTTTATGTACTTACTTAAAGCTCAAATACTGCAATATAAATACCTGTACTGTGATTCATGCTATATGATAATATATTTATTAGAGTGCAGCATATTGAAATACAGACACTCCCCTACGAGTTAGGTTCCAGACGTTCGTTTGTAAGTAGAATTGTTCAAAAGTTGTGTTCAGGTAAAAAAAAAATGTACTGTACAGTATATACATAGGCAGTACTTAACATTACATAAATAGGCAGTACTGTACAGTACATACATAGGCAGTACTGTACAGTACATTGGCTAAGGACAATTAACAACTACATTAAACAAAAAGTATACAGTATTGATGAATTTTAAAACAGTAATAATAATGTAATACAGTACAGTACAGTAATACATGGGTAGGTTTTTGTTCATAACTCGGTTGTTCATAAGTAGGGGAGCATCTGTAATGATAATATAAGTAACACCACACCTTGAATTATAATTTTAATACTAAATAAAAACAGAGACGGAACACCTGTAATGATAATATAAGTAACACCACACCTTGAATTATAATTTTAATATTAAATAAAAATAGAGACAAGTATAGAGGTAAAGAAAATATTATGGTAAATTGTTATCTAGTTTAGAAAATCAAATAAAATTTTTAAATTTTCTTAAAAAAAAGTTCTTCAAGTTTGAAAAATTTAATAAAATTGTTTGTCATTAATAAAAAGGTTTCTCAAACTGCAAAATCAAATATAATACTGTGTCATCCTATTTGTTTTTACCAACACACATTTGTACCCAAATCCTTCATTGTCGTAAATTCTCAATCCGACCAGGAGACGGGGAATTATGAGCCTGGGGCTCTTTCCTGTGAACACAGACTTTTACTTTCCAAACGAACACTTTACAGATTGCATCATGTCCCCGAATTATTTGAGTTCAACAAATCCACTACAACAATATTATTCACTTGGACTCGCGGCCACAGTAGAGCAGTGATAGCGCAGTCGACTCGGGAGGTGGCAAAACCATGTTTGAGCCCACTGTGGGGTGTTAGGAAAGCCATTATGCCTTAATTTTCAAGCTCAAATCTGTCTGCATCTACCCCCATAATGGGGTTTAATAGCCATAATATAGCAATCAAGGACATTCTGCCTTGTCAAAATACAGAACATGCCTAATACATAGTTATCATTATTTTAATGAGCCACTACAATTTTAGTCAAATTTACTTTATTACATTTAGTAGCAGGTCCCAAGGGCACTTGAATAGTTACTTCCAGGCAAATACATCAAAACTTCTTTTAATGCAAAACAAGCTTGGCTAAATGGAAGTGGACATTCTCCTTAACAACATTGGCTAAATAGAAGTGAACATTCTCCTTAAAAGTATGGACAACTTTTGTACTATGATCTAAAATTGCATACACATAGTTCGTTTGCCATTTTGAGTCACTATTAATTCCCATTATAGGGGTTGACACAAAAACTTTGGAGCTGGGGAAATAAGGCTGGATGCCCTCCCTAACATCCCGTGGCAGGCTTAATTTCTGATGTCACATCCAGAGTCTAGCGTTCTAACCACTGCGCTAAAGTGCTCCCCTACCACACTTACAATAAAAATCCTCCTTTTATATGTCACTACCAATCCCCATTTAGGGACTGGACACAGACATTTTGGAGCTGGGGACTTAAGGTTAGATGCCTTTCTAATGCCTCGCTATTTACTCAGTCTTTCTAATCACTATGCTACTGCAGTCCCCATACACACTTACAGAACATATGAAAAAAAATACTCCATATAACTATACTTCAGTCACTTTATTTATCAATGTGAAATTTCATTAAAAAAAGTCCTTTTAATGGTATGACAATGAATGAGTTTTTCAATACAAAGCTGAATAAAAGCTACCTTACTAATATCCAGATTATGACCACTGGAATGAAAAAAGATTTAAGTTAGGAGGAACAGCTTAGATGGGCTTGATCTTAAAGTGTAGACCAATTAATGAAAACACCAAACACTTCAGATCTTGCACAAGGTAGTAGAAGCACCTCAAACCATCTGGATCTCTGAAAGGTAACACACACAATATCACTCATACAAAATAAAGTATTGGTTATTTTTATTTGTAGTTCTGTGTATCACTATTAATCCCCATGTGAATGGGGGTGGACACAGGTTGGAGCTGGGGAATTAAGGATGGTTGCCCTTCCTAACACCCTCGCAGTGGGCAATAGCAGTCACATAAAATGAAATTTAAATTCAAGTTCTTGTTTGTTGTCTTGTGTTACTATTAATCCCCATTTGAATAGGGGTGGGCACAGACATGTTGGAGCTAGGTATTTATGGTTGGATGCTCTTCCTTACGCCTCGATGTGGGCTAGAGCATGCTTGTCATTTCCCGAGATGAGAACTTGTGCTTTTGCATGACAAAAACTAAGAAGAAAACTGACTATGTAGTCTTCAAACATTGTATAAGGGAACTAAAATGACACTCCCTCTCTTTTCCAAAGTCATGAGTGAAATTAAGAAATGAATGAAATTCCATGAAATCCTGCTGTCTCAAGCTTTACTGCTTTTGGCTGTGGTTTAGTTACAGTAGAAATCACAAATAAAAAGAAATATATAATTATTGTTTCCGAGCCTTTATCTACATAGACACATTTATGTCTCATTAGCTACAGAGTTATTCAAAGAACCCATCTTACAACGTCCATAATTCCCCTTATATGGGGGAGTGCCTGAGTAAAAAAAAACCTTGACTCTTTCTAGGAGGAAAATCGCTCCACCCCATTTAGTCGGCTTTTTATGAGACGTATGGAAACATTGAGGGGGTATTCTTGCCCTCCCTCAAAATAATCTTCACTGAGGATAGCCTATGCCATTCTTTTACCATAAAATGGAAAACCTGTGCAATTGATGTCCACTATTACTTGAGTAACAAAATACAAAAGGAAACTAATATACAACTCAGGATCTATACAGCAACTCACTTTGAATTATTGACATCGACCAAAGAGCCAATCTTGGAAGTGGTAAATGATATATGCTCATCGCCAATCACAATTTCCAGCTCTTGCCTTCCCACACGATCAGGCTGTGGCCACAAAGCATCGTCTTCTTGCATGATCTCAGAATCATCAATGATTCTCTTTAGCTCTTCCATTACGCATCGGTGAACGTATGCCTGAAAAAGTTGTTCAGTGTTCCTTCATCACAAAGAAAAGCAGTTAGAGGTATGCATCGCCTTAAGTCGTTTTGACTTTACGTCGGTTTTTTAAATAACAATGATTCATTAGAGCTCTTCCATTACACATCGGCGACTGTAAAGCCAGTTTTATGTCACGGACTCCCTTTTCTACCATGGGCTAGGATGATCGCCTTCTTGCGAAGGAATTGTCTAGGCAAAAGTAATCGTTACCCTGAGTGCATGACCTTGCTAACCTCTGACCGTAATGGGACGCGAACCCTCGACCTGCCGCCTCAGAGTCGCGGACGCTACCGCTTGCCACAGTGACTACATTACACATCGATAACTGTATGCCAGAAAATTTATGATGTTCTGAATATCCTGCATTACAAACAAAAGGAGATGCAATTATGCCTTGTCTTAAGTTACTTGGACTTAAGTCATTTTCGACTTTGTCAGGATATGATAATAAAGTGATTTGTCATTTTGTGTCACTATTATTCCCCATTTGAATGGGGTTGGACACAGAAAGGTTAGAAGTGGGAAATTATATGGCTGATTATATGAGTTTAGAAGCCATATAATCAGGAATTGTTAATATTTATATACAAGGGATATTTAATGCACAAAAAATATATAAACTACAGCACAGTATGATATAAGCATGAAGTAATTTAAATATATAGAAAATATTAGCAAATTAGCATACAAAGAATATATACAGTACTCTTCATACCTCTTTTCGAATCATAACATCGTTCTTGTAATTGGAGTTGTTTGCATAACGGAGTTTACCTGGAAAATTGTCAGTGAAATTAGTATCCTACATTTTTTTTTTATAAAACATTGTGAAGGTATTAGGCCTATACAAGAGAGAATAAAAATTCTTCACTTTAAGAAACACAGCACTTAATACTGAGAATACATACATATAAAAGGCTGGAATCCCCTTTATAAGGGGAAGCAGAGTCAAAGTACACAAATACGCCAGATGCAAATATACCTTGATCAATCCTCTTAACTCCTTAAGGATAAAACTGCTGCCACAAGTCCTTCCCACCACCCTGTTAGGGTCATTCAATGGGTAAAAGGGCAAGAAATTTGCCACGAGGCCCAATAACCGCAGTTGGTTCATCCCCAGTACTTCACCTCCTTGCAGGTAATTTAATTATATTTAATTATTCAAGTTTGCTCTTAAATATGATCAGCAATATATTGTACTTCATGGTAACAAATATTACTGGATTTCGTTAAACAAAAATTAAGATAAAATGTAACCTGCAAACACTAAAACTTGAATCGTAATAAATTCAGCATTTTTAAAAGAATTTGCACCCATTGCTGAAAATGTCTGGTTAGGTCTAAAACTTGTGACAAGCTATATAGTACACAGTAACAACAATGTGACAAGTTATATACAGTTATCCTATTTTATGGTAGGAAGAGAATTCTAATCAAATTACACTTATGTTGGCAAAGTTTGAGCCTAATAAAAATAAATATTGTGCAATAATACTACAGGGAGTCTTCATATAAAGTTGTTTCAAGTTATGGTGTTTCAATTTTACGACAGAGGCTAAAAAATAATTAGTAATTTATTAATAAATTAATTTTTGGACCTACCTGGCTGGTGCGGTAAATTCAAAATGCGCGTCAAAAGAGTTTGTGAGAGCGGCATATGAGTACACAGCTAACAGCACTGCTCTATTCATATTTGCCAAGTAAATGGCTTTACTTATTTTTTTATATATATGGTTATATTGAATTAAAAAACACATAGCTGTAAATACGATTTTACTCGAAATACACACAAATACACAGATAGCAGCACTGCTGTATTCATATTTATCAAGTTAATGGCATTATTTATATATCTGTTTAAATATCTGATTATATTGAAGAATTATATTGAATTTAAAAATAAAAATACAGAAATACAGACATAGCTGTTATAATATGTGGCACCGTTACAAAGGCTGTTCTGTATTCGTAGTTATGAATCAATAGCTTTTTTTTTTAATCCAGTATTTGTTTATACTGAAAAATTATATTGAATTCAAAATTAAAAAATATCAAACACATGGCTATAAATGTGATTTTATTTACACTCGTTTGCAAAGCTGTACTTGTATTTATCAAGTTAATGGCTTTATTTATTAAATTTTTTATAAACAGTTGGTTATGCTGAAAAATTATACTGAATTTAAAATTAAAAAATACCAAGTATATAGCTGTAAATACAATTGCCAGGAGGATCCACAATGGGATTAGCTTCAGACCTCAGGTCTGGTGGACGGTCATTTGGCATAATCTTCTTAATGAGGTCTTAAAGGAAATCTTAAAAGACATCATTAAGAAGATTATGCCAAATGACCGTCTACCTGACCTGAGGTTTGAAGCTAATATTGAAGGATTATGTTTGAATTTAAAAAGAAAAATACCAAACACATAGCTGTAAATATGATTTTATTCGAAATACACACGAAAACAAATGTAGCTGTTATAATATGTGTAGCCGTTACAAAGGCTCCATATATTATAACAGTAGCAAACACAGCTGTTACGTATTCGTATTTATCAAGTTAGTGGCTTTATTTATTTATTTATATAAAGTATGTGTTTATATTGAAAAATTATACTATACTGTACAGTACCTGTATATAATAGTGTACATATTATTGAGTAATGTTAATTTTAAAGTTAAGTATTAAGATTAGTTTAGATATTTTTCTATGTGCTTTGTATTTTTTTTCAGAATGTATATGTTGTTTAAATACACTGTAAAGTACATGTATACTGTACTGTACAGTAACTATATAACAGTGTACATATTATTCAGTAACGTAAATTTTAAAGTTTAGTATTAAGATTAGTTTAACTAGTTTTCTATGCACTTTACAATACAGATATTTTTCTGTATATGTGTTGTTTTATTATACTGTACAGTGCATATATACTGTACAGTACCTGTATATTATGTTATTTTTTAAAGTTTAGGAATAGTATTAAGATAAGTTTTAGTAATTTTTTAAGAACCATTAGGAACACAAAGTTTTTTTTTATGTTTTGGATGATTTATTTCTTACATAGGTTAGGGGATCCAGCTTTGAATTTAAGTGAATTCCAACTTACGTCGATTTTCGACTTATGTCAGCTGTCAGGAACGGAACCCTGACGTTATTTGAAGACTCCCTGTATTGATAAATTTTTCAGTTTCTCTTAAACTCATAATATGGATTATAAAAGACACTCCCCTACTTATGAATGGGTTAGGTTCAAGAAGTCAATTCGAAGGTTGTGCTTAGGAAAAAAAAAAAAAAATTAAAAGTACTGTACAATACTTAGGCTAAAGATACTTAACTACTACATAAAACAAAGTATACAGTATTAATAAATTTTTATACAGTAATAAAAATGTGCTAATGCAGTACGGTACAGTAATAAATTTATTAAAAAATGGGTAGGTTTTTGTTCGTATCTGCGAATGTTTGTAAATCGGTTGTTCGTAAGTAGGGGAGTGTCTGTATTATCTTCCATTATGTGATATTTTTTTACTGTTCTTATATGTTATTATTGTTCCCCATATGAATGGAGGTGGGCATGTATAGGTTGGAGATGGAGAATAATGGCAGGATGCCCTTAACGCATAATGGTAGGCTAGAACAAGGTTAAATATCTTTCTTAAAGCAATATTTCTTTTACTGTTATGTATCACTATTATTTCCCATTTGAATGGAAATGGACACAGACAGGTTTGAGCTGGAGATTTAAGGCTGATCATCTTAATGCCCAAAGATGGGCACCAACATAGGTTTATCAATTCCTATGTTAAAGGATGTAACCTTATATGACTACAGTAGAAAACACATATTCTGCACTGTCACTAAACCAGATAAATATATACTTACACCACAGTGATAAAATTAAAAATCCACATCAAAAGAGTTTATTCCAATTAGCAATTCGAGTTTTTTTTAACTGAGGGCAGTTTAACTTAATTAGCCTAAATAATGCTTATATAATAAATTTCATGAGGGTGCAAGAGTAAAATTAAAAATTTTTTGGGATTCGTTCTATGTACCTTCCACTACCTGACCGACAGATCAGCGTTACCACCACTTTCTGAAATGTGAGACTCTGTTGCATAAACACCCAAATTTACCATATAATGAAATTTAAGTCTTCAAATATAAGTTAGGTCACGTTAGTTGGGTTACCTAAAGTTAGTTAGATTAGGTTGTATAAGTACCCATAGCCGATTACCAAAGTCAGCCTTAATAAAAAAAAATAGTGATTTCCGAGAGAAGCAATTATCAGCTTAATCCAAAATACATCGAAAATTATTAAAAAAAGGATGGTTTAGTCCAAAAACTGATGAGGTGCATAAAACAAATCTTAACCTAGAACACATATTCTTCAATGTCCTTAAATCTGATAAATGTTTACTTTCACACCCCTGAGTGAAAAAGAAAGAAAAAAAAATCGTGCTGCTCTTAACAGATGGGCGAATTAACCAAGTCAATCCTAATGGAGGTAAAGATTCGTTTTATGCACCCTTTCTATTTATGGACAAAAGTATTTTCTTCCTAAATATATTCGCCGTTTTGAATAATTCTGAAAGTAAAATACCATAATGAATTTCATGTGGGTGTGAAAGTAAAATTTTCATGGATTTTTTCTTATCTGAAAGCGAAAATGTAAACAATTACTCTAAATCTTCATTAGGGAGTTGCCACTAGACCCCGCTTGATGGACACAGACAAATTGGAGCTGGGGAATTAGGGTTTGATGCCCTTCCTTACGACCCGCAGTGGGTTCGAACATGGCACTATCAAAGGCGATTACTTTCTATATGAAAGAGCTATATTCCCCTTTATAAGGGAAGTTGGCCGAGTCAAAGCAAAATACATTGGCTCTTTGCGAGAACATTCAAGAGGGAAGTCTGGATACCCTTCCTAACGCTCAGCGGTGTGCTCGAAAACAGGACTGTCAAAGGCTATTACTTTCTAATGAAAAAAAAATAATTCCTTACCATCTGGCCGAAATTCGAACTCCAAAAACTCGTGGCCGAATTTTCCTTTATGGCCGACGTAATATCTGATGTAAAAATCGCCAATAGACATGACACAGAATTGAAATATTACACAAATATGAAAGAAAAAATTCAAGATAATTGACTAGGCGTTGTTTTTTCCTCGCTTGATTTCTGCCCGAATAGCGGCACTTATTCGGTACTCGCAAATACCGAACTCGAGATTTTAGAAATTGCAAATCTCGAACTCTGAACTTTAGGAAACGTAGAACTCGAAACCTATAACAAGATTTTATTTTTTTTTAATTTTGTACTGTGCAATTATTTTATTATTCATGCATACCTTAAGCTTACATAGATCAAATAATTCTAGTTATCGTCATCAAAATTAAAAGACACTTTTAACTCCAGCCATAATTCGCATATATTGTCATCTTATATACTGTGATGTTAATTCCAACCAAAATATTGTCACATAGATTACAGAAGAACCTAAAGATAAACGATAAAATTCTGTATTTTCAAAATGTTTATTCATATATATATATATATATATATATATATATATATATATATATATATATATATATATATATATATATATATATATATTATTATTATTTTTTTTTTTTTTTAAAGGCTTCGAGGGCAAAATTGTCAACTCCCTGGGAAGGGAAACATCATTTACTTGTGATTTTTTATATATTATTATTTTTTTTACTGAGTGCTAGGACGGTGCCTGCTTGCGAAGGACTTTCGTTTTGGTGGTGTGATCGTTACCCTGAATGAATCTCTTTCCTAACCTCAGACTTGGCTGGCCGCTAATCCTCGACCTGCCGATCCAAAGTCGCCTACATGATTATATTATTCATATTCAATTTTATCTTCATTCAAATACAATCAAATAGCTAAAAAGGGCAGCACTGTCGACTATTAACTTAGTAGGTAGAAGCAATGAACTTTTAATCATATATATTTATTTCAATAAGTACAACTTACCTATCTCAAAGATTTTTTTTTCTTTACATATTTTCCCTGTATGAGGATCACAGACAGATTGAATGAATGAACACATTTTTATATGAATCATATAGCACATCAGGACAAAAGCTTATATCGTTCTTTGTTTAAATTTGTTTACTTGAGCTTGAATAATGTTCACGATTATTTTATTTTTCTGATAATGATTTTCTTATTACACATTTGTATTTTTACAAGTGTTTTGTATCTAAAATATATATATGGCTTCCAAGTTTTTTAACTATGAATTCTAGAGGAGTTACACAAAAAACTAGATAACGGTAGCTAGGTGGTAGAGCTTGCACTATCGGGGAGAAAGTAACGCGAGTTCGAGGCCACTGCGGGGCGTTAGAAAGGGTATGCAACATTAATTCCCCAGCTCCAACATGCCTGTGTCCACCCCCGTTCGAAAGAGGATTGAGCGTGACAAATAAAACTGTGGCTATTATAAATGAAAAAACTCTATGAAATAAAATGGTAACACTGTACTCTTTACTCATTTTGCAACTCTTATCTGCTATCCGGAAAAAAAGTGTCACAGAATTAGAAATACGTAATAAATGCTTAGAATTTATTGTTTATATCCCGTTCGTCTCAAAGATAATTAGTTCTCATAAATGGAGGCGAACACCGACCTGGTTGAAGCTATAAAGGGATAATGGGTAGATGCCTTTCATAACGTCCCGCGGATGCGGGGATCGAACAGCGATAATCAGACTTGTCACCAGACTGGCAAGCTCTACCACAGTCTTACATTTCATTATCGCGAAAAAAAGTATATATATATTTTTAATTTTGTTCCATTCACAGTACATATATATAGTTGTTTGCATTCCAATAACTTTTGAGAGTTTCAAAAATTATATTTTGTTCACGAAGTATTGCCTAACAATTTTATTCGAATATTCTGATAGTATACTACCATATAAACAAAGTTTTAACAGCTTTGAATGGTAATTTTATTGTCTTTAATTTATATAAGTGCACAAGTGCACCATTTTCGAATGCTTTGTTTAAATATAAGAGTCTGTTTTTCCCCCAATAGAAACGAATAGCCAAAACATACATAATCATCAACAACAAAGTATAACCTAACCTAACCTAACCAGATGTAATAAAATTCAATAACCCCATAACATATTGACATTTACCTGTTTACTAATAACTCATTTCACTTGCATTGTCAGTTGTCTAAGTATCTTAAATTACGTAACTTTATCATGTATAAAAGAAGATATGATCAAGCTAAAGATAAGAATAAACACCAGGATTGAAGAGAGCATTGATTGCTGTGGCTTAAGTGATTTAAGTTATCTCATTTCATATATGTGTATGTGTGTGCATGCGTGCGTGTGTGGTGTGGTGTGTGTGTGTGTATGTATGTGTGTGCTCTTCCAGTAAGCGATCTACCATGAACATTCACATTCCTATAGCGTAACTTAACCTGGCATTATTGCTGTCTCATGTCAGGTTAGAAGTAGAAATACGAAAATGATGTAATAGTGCAAATATATAGCATTAATATACCAGAATAATTGCTGGAGTACAACTGGGCACGTAAATACCCAACTCTTGGCTCCATCATACATGCTAGAGGAGCCCAATTTGTTTGTAAAACATAGTGTGAAGATGTATAAGCAAAAACTATTCTTCTTGTGGATAGTTCAACTACCGTTTCATTTGGGATCTTAAAACTAATATGAATTTCTGGAATAACAATGATAAAGAGGCAGAGTAATGAACGTTTTCTATGTACTTCACAATATCATTCATTATCAGAGGTCTTACATAGCAAGTACAATATAATTCATTATATACATAGCAAGTGTTTCATGATCCTTATTATGCACAGCTCGTGCTCTCAAGGATATTACTATAAATATTAGGTAGTTTTGAGCTTCACCTTATCGTAAACTCATATATTGGATGAAGACCACAGCATCCTAATGACAGATGAAAAAAGATATATATATATATATATATATATATATATATATATATATATATATATATATATATATATATATATATATATATATATATATATATATATATATATATATATATATATATATATATATATATATACTTATTGCTAATTTTGAAAAGTAAAGCTAGGTCTCAAAGCCAAGCGGGCGAAAGATGAATTAAGAATTTAAAACTAGAGTGTCTTGCTCACTAACCTTATAAAAGTTACTCCTTTGGCTTGATTAAATAGTTACCTGATCAGTTACCTGATCTTTCTTTGTATATAAATATATGACTAAATATCCTAAATGCTAAGTTTTATTTTGGTTTTGGTTTTTACTGTGTCGTGAGTCGTAGGCAACAGCCGCAGGCATGAAGAGCCAAAGTAAGAAACTGGAAAAAACAACACCAGCCAACACCCAAATGCATACGGCGTAGCTATCAGTTTCATCACGAATATAACCTGAAAAATAAAGGAATAATATACCAGCTGTAACTACCATCACTTAATTAAAATGAGGAAGAAAAATGAAGATAACCTGAAAAAATAAAGGCATATTATCATCCTTGTATTTCATGATGCAGAATGATGTTTAAAAAATTAAGCTGACACAATCTTTTTAAAAGTTTTAAAGATAAAGACAAGTAATAGCAATTATTATAAGTATTATTATGCATCAATATATCGTTTGTTATAATATATAAAGATAGCATTTTATCAAGCAGCATTTGTTGAAAATAAAATTTGTAAATATCAGAGGCGATTGGCTATTCAAAATCACCTGGTGTTTCTCTGTATATTATAATATTACTGTGTGACTCCACACAAACAGAACCAACCTTATTCAGTGATAATGAAGGAGAATTAAAACAACGTTTAGCTATGACTGTATGCCTAATATATATCAGTAAAGAAGGACAATCAAAAGGTTTATTACCTACCTGCAAAGGGCCCAATCGTGAGATACCCAATAGCTATGCACAGCATAGATGCTCCTAACATCTGCATCAAGTTGTCAAGACCCATGTAATGGACCATAACGAGGTTAAATATATTCATAAATGTACCTACCCCACAACCCCATAACCCCATGGTGACTTTCATCCAAGTCAGGTCTTGGAGAAAGGTAAAACCTGCAAAGAAAAGAAACCAGAAACATCTTAAAGCTAGCAAAAAAAAAAAGCAACAATTAAAAATAAAACTAGCATCAAGGGTAAGCACATTAAAGCTAAATATTTTAATTATAGCAACCTTTACCATATAGAATATATTATATACGAGCAGAGTATTTTACTAAACACTGTACGTACTTACACACCATGGTTCCCGATATGGTTAAACTGCCAATCATCATACTTATTCTATAGTTAAACCATTTTGTATCTGAGAGGGATGCAACAATGACTCTTGTTATCATGTTGCATATGGCTGACACTGACACACACATTGCAGAATCCTTCAATGTAAATCCATTTTCTCGCATGGCAAAAGGCACTATGGCTAAAAAGTTCAGGTAACCAGTGAATATCACAGTAGCTGCTACAGAAATAATCATAGCCCTTGCTGACTTCAGTATGACAAGATCAGCAACGGTTGATTTGAGTATGCGTAAGAGCTTTCTTGCTAGGTTCTCGGAAGACCCTGCAGGCTGAGTTCCACACTCCTTTCGGATGAGCGCTTCACGCTCTTCGGTTTTCAAGATCTTTGGTGCTTGTGGTTTTAGGTGCCATTCCACTGGCTGAAAAACAGCAGCACCAACACAACAATTTAAGATCACTCCACTTAGTATAAGTGTAGCTCCCTTGAAAGTATATTCTTGTTGTAAGAAGTCAATAAGTGGAGGACCGAAGAATTGGCCTCCACAGTCAAAGGCCATTATTATTCCATTGGCTAGTCCTCTCCTCTTCTTGAAGTAATGTGGTACGATCATGTAACTAATGTTTGATATAATGCCACAGCCAACACCTGGAGCAAATATGAATGGTACATTATATTAGTACATTCTTATTTACAAATAAGAAATTTCTACTCTCAGATTTAAGCTACCTATCACGACAATATGCATGCTCAATTCCCTTAATGCAAAATATGTATGGCTCTGATATAGCAAAATAACATTTAGTTACATTGTAGGTTTGCGACTGCTTCGATATCATCACAGATATTGTTAGGTTTTGCAGCACAGCCAATGGAAAAATATCAATATGGAACCTAACATTGGATAAAGGATAAACTAAATTACCTAATCATGTAGTTTACCTGCTAAGAGCGAATGAGTGAAGAATAAAACCCAGGCAGCAGAGACGAATGCAGAGGTAACGGTGGCAGTAGCAAGCAGGAATGATCCAATGAAACTTAGGCTTCTCCAGCCATATTCTGTAATCAGAGGACCCAAGGGAGGTCCTGTCATACACCAAGTAAAACTGAAGATATTGAATATCCAGGCAGTCACTGCTGTAGGGGTTTCCAAATCCAACAGGAAACTCGAAAAGATAATGCCAAAGCACTGACCAATAGTATCAACCAATACCTGTCAAATAATATCATGGTTAATTTTGTAAAAATGATGACCCAAGTATCAAAATCATCAATAAAATTTCGAATAGTCGGAACTTTCATGGGCTACTAGTCAGTTGACAATAATTATCACTAAGCAAATCAAGTATTCCAGAATGCTGTTTGACTCTATCTATAAAAATTATTTGGAAATATATAAAACTGCTAGAGATTCCTATGCTGCATGAGTGGAACAGGTTTCCTCTTCACACTTCAAAGTACGTGAAGGAATTTACTATTTTGATTTTGCATCCGGACACTACATGCTTACATAGCATTAAGTATGAGGACATTGTACTTACCAAAATTAGTGATGCACCAAAGACTACAACCCAGCCCCATCCACCGTCTGGTAGTCTGTCCTCAGGACACTTTTCAGAATTTCTGTCATTCACAACTTCACAGTTTTGAGAAAATTCTAATTCTCCATCCACTTCTGATTTGTCATACTCCAGTCTATTATTTTCTGCTATGATTTCACAACTCGTTTCTGATGTGTTTAGAACTGGAGTATGGTTATGTTCTATGTCTACTATCTTTTCACTCTTGGGTGTGCATTGAAAATCAGTTCCTTGACAATCATTTTGGATAACTACATGTATATTTGAGTCCGTATTGTCTCCTGCACAAGATGCACTTTCTAATACTTCATATTTCATGTAATCTGATTTAGCATTTTGAACGCACACTACTTCCATATCCTGAAGTTCAGAGTGTAGCATTCAGGTCCTGAAGTCAGTATGGAAGATTTACATTTTGTTGAATATTATGGTAAACATTTGTAAAAGTGAAACGTAATTGCTTTTTTTATCATTTTGTGTGTTGATCTTATTCCTCATTCGTATGGGAGTAGACAGAGACAGGCTGGAGCTGGGAAATTAAGGCTAGATGCCCTTCGTAACATTCCGCGGTAGTCTCTATACTGAAGTACAACTAGTGAATCGATGTCTTCAGATTTAAATGCAAAAGAATAGTGGCAATATATATATATATATATATATATATATATATATATATATATATATATATATATATATATATATATATATATATATATATATATATATATATATATATATCAGTATTAACGACAGGCATGTTTCCGAAGTCAGAACAAATAAAGATACTGATCCATTTTAACTCCGTACATTTAGTGTACGTAATGTGCCTGAACTTAAGAAGGGCTACTTATATCCCACTCTTTATATCTACCGAAATGATTCTGACTAAGAAAAGTTGTACATAATTATCATGAGTGTCTCTTATTAAGTCGGAACTTCTTGGGTAAGGGCCAAACTATGTATCAAATAAACTCCTAATTGGACTGTATAGGTTTGTTTGCCATTTTGTGTGTAACAATTACTCCCGGTGTTAGACAGAGACAGGTTAGAGCTAGGGAATTAAGGCTGGATTCCCCTATTAACTCCGGGGACTCAAACACAGGTATATCATTTCCCGAAACGAGCACCGTAACGGCTGTGCTACCACGGGTAATATAATCCAATAAATGTTTCGATAGTACTTGTGTTTGCCATTTTCTAAATGTCCGTATCATCTCTGAGCAGTACTTGAGGTTATTTTTAATAATCCACATTTTTTTTTTTCATACTGAAAAGGATAACCAATCTTATGGGCTCAATGCGAAGAATGCTGAGGCCTATTATTATATCTGATATTATTTATAATTCGATACCTTTCAAAATTACCTTTTGAAACGATAGTTATCGTGTAAGACTTTTAATTATTTAACAAGTGCTTTTATGACATTAAAGCGTAGTTAAAACTTTATCAAATCCTAATCAGGGATAAATTGAAATGTACAGAGTATTCATATCTTACCCGTTCACACATTGCAGCAAATTCACATATTATGGGCATGTCTGGAGCGCTTAATACATCGTTTCATGTGTCGCCATGAGTTCCCATTCGAATGGGGGATGGACATACACATGTTTGAGGTGGGGGATTAAGGCTGGATGCCTTCCTAACGACTCGCGATAGTATCGAAACAACGTTAGTCCAAGAGTCTACGTTTTTGCAGCATCATGTTGATGTATACTAAGACGTGCGCTTTTAATATACTATTCTGGCAAAATACCAGAAACGCAAATTTATTGGTAAATACTGTCTTTCTTCTGAGTATACTCAGGTGCTTACAAGTGTTGGCAGTATAGTCTTTAGATTTCGTAACGTAATATAAATTACTTCTCTCTCTCTCTCTCTCTCTCTCTCTCTCTCTCTCTCTCTCTCTCTCTCTCTCTCTCTCTCTCTCTCTCTCACTGCACAGTTTGCAAACTATGGCGTTGTTAGATGAATATAGTGCTAGAATTCTTATTAGCTAAGACACATCAGTGGAGACTTGAAATAGTGCAAGAAATTCGTGATGTTTTGAATGAAATTGAAATAACTAGATCAAGATAGTGATAAAATGGACATTTAACCTAACATTATGAAGATGTAACTAACAGGTCTTCAATTTTGGCTCCATTTAGGTTAACATCCATTTAAAGTACTTTAATAGTTTCTGATCTCCGAAAATTAAATTTTAGGAATATTTTCCATAGACCCAGTGAATAATTCGGTAAAATCCACGTGATGAATAACACCTGATAAACCTAGTATTGTTCACTTTGCCTGAAACAAGTTTTCAGACATCAGGACTTGAGGAATTGATGTATCTCCACTGAACGTCAACAAACAACTGAATCTAAATGATACAATTTGAAGCAAAAAGAATATATACACCTTTTTGTAAATAACATAAAACAAGGATACTGTCGAAACTAAGTTGGTTATTATACATTATAAATGGTAAATGTATATCTAAAATCTATTTTCACGACTTTCTGATAAAATAATTGAAAGGAGGAGACAAGATCGTCTTCTCAGTCTTTCTATTTTAGGTTTTGTGGCTCTATTGATTTCACTTTAACATAGAAAACGGAAATAGACCTACCATAGAAAACGTCTATATTTTTATTATTGGGAATACTTTTGTATTTTGTTATTTTGGTGATGGAGAGAATATTATGTTTTGTAACTGTTTGATAATATAAGAATTACAATTCAACAATTATTATGATTAAATCTTGAGATCATTACAAATTTATGTCTCGAAGTTTGGTGAATACTATTGTGTTCACAGTGTCAAAAAATCTAAAACCTAGTATGGTGGAAAGTGATGAATGATAGTAAGGGTTAAAGTATATTTCTTACTAATATAAATCATCTTATATATTTTATTAGATAAAAGAGTGAATCACAGATATTTATCACAGATACCTATACATATTTATATTTGTCCTCCAGAGGAGCATTTCTTTTCATGCGTTTCATCCTTCTTTCGGCGAAGGTCAAAAATCACCGCCAGAGGCATCACAAGCCACAGAAGAAAACTGGAGAAGGAGACGCTCGCTAGAACCCAAATGCACTTGGCGTAACTGTCTGTCAAGTCCCGGACATATCCTTCAAGGAATAAAAAAAAAAAGACATATTCAGGCTATAAACTCCAAACTGTCTGTGTGCACCCCCATTCGAATGGGGAGTAATAGTGACAAATACTACAAACAATAACATGATGGAACTTAAGTCGAGAAGAACAGTGCACATTACACTTATGATCAGGATTTGAAACTATGAATGCTTTTAGCATTTACTGTCTCCTCACTTAGAGAATTCCAATTAACCTACCTGCCAGAGGGCCAATGAGGAGATATCCAAATCCCGTAACGAAGAGAGAAGCTCCGAAAGTGGGTATGAACTGGTTCAAACCCATGTAATGAATCATGACGAGATTGAATATGCCATTGTAAGTTCCAACGCCACACCCCCAGACAGCCATGGCTACTTTTAGCCAGGTCAAATCATTCAGGAGTGTAAAAGCTGAAACAAAATCGAAAAAAAAAATGCTAATTCTTATTATATTTACAAGTGCTCTTTTTTACATTATTTGCCACCAGACTATAGTGAAATATTTACAGACTAGAAAGAAAATGATAAATCTTACTTGCCTAGCATACTTCCCGAGACTGTCAGACTGCTAGCCATCATGGTGAATCGGTAGCTAAAGCATTTGGTGTCCGAAAGAGCTGCGATGACAACTCGCATGACAATATTACAAATAGCTGATATAGACAAACACGTGGCAGCATCACCCAGAGAAAATCCAGTTTCTTGCATGGCAAACGGCACGAGAGCAACGTAATTCAGGTAACCATTAAAGGTCATTGTGGTTGATAGGGCAATGACAATCGCCCTGGCTGATTTCAATATTCGCAAATCAGCAACGGTAGATCTTAAAAGGCGCAGTAAAACATTCAGAATGGCCTTGGGAGTAGATTCAATATTTTGTTCTTGTTTGCTTCGAGAGGTCTCTTCAATCGATGATGGTTCACGGTCTGTAGTCTTAACAGCGAGAGATTTATTTTTTACATGCCACTCAACGGGATGAAAGAGAGCTGCCCCAACACAGCAGTTCAGAATGATTCCACCTAGGATAAGAGTGGCACCGACAAATGAATATTCGTCTTGTAGAATTTTGATGAGTTGTGCCCCAAAGAATTGACCACCACAGTCCCAGGCCATAATAATACCATTGGCTATGCCTCTTCTCTTCTTGAAGTAATGAGGTACGATTAAATAACTGATATTTGACAAGACACCACAGCCAATACCTGCAAAAAGGATCATTAACTTGATAGACAGAATACCACATGGATGGAGATTATTATTCTTTATCAAATGTTTTTTTTTTCACAACATAAGCAAATTTTTTTTATAGGTTAAAGATATATATGCTTAAATGCTCAAAATGGGTTTGATATGGGTTAGAATACTATGCTTAAGTAAATACCTCCAAGCAGAGAGTATGTCAGGAATAGCGTGTAGGGAGAGCTAACGAAAGCAGATGTGATAGTCCCAATGGAAAGCACCAGTGAATTCACGAAGGACAAGTTTCTCCAACCAAATTCTGCTACCAGAGGTCCGAGTACAGGGCCTGTCATGTTGTACAAAAACTGGTAGAGATTGAAAATCCAGGCAGTTACTACCGTTGTAGTGTTCAGCTCCAGAAGGAACCTCGAAAACAGAATACCAAAACACTGTCCCATTGTATCAACAAGAATCTGGAAAGGTATAAGAAATAGCTGTAATATCATTATATGACACTGTCCAATTGTATCAAGAGGAACCTGGAAATATATAAACAGAAGAAGTAAATTCACTGCAAAGTACAGTTCAGAGAGGCAGTAAGAATGATCGTCCTGATGAAATCTCTTTCCTTCTTCATTTTTTTTTTGTTAGTGAACAAGACCTATAGAGCTCTACTGAGTTTTGCAACAAGAGTGTCTTTTACCACAATCAATGAAGCACCGAAGACAACCATCCAACCCCAACCACCGTCAGGCACGTCCTCTTCAGCAGATGATGATGCATTCTCTGCTTCTTCGTTGCCAGGTAATGACTCGATTATACATTCTTTGAGATTTTTGCTCTCAGAGGTGCGAGGCTCGGCACTGGAAGGTACTGGCGAGCTGTCTTGTGATTTTGTCGCAGGGTTTTGAGAACTGGAATACTGACCATTCACTGGAGATGAATTTCGTCTTTGATATACTTTATTTTCTTTTTCCTTGCTTAAGTTTTGGTGCATTTTATTTCCATATTCAGCCATTTCTATTTCTAGGCGAATTTCGTCGCAGTCCTTTTTATCACTCTGCTCTGGTTCCATCTTTGAAGATATAAAAGAAAACAGAATAATAATAATAATAATAATAATAATAATAATAATAATAATAATAATAATAATAATAATAATAATTAATATATAATAATAATAATAATAATAATTAATAATAATAATAATAATAATTAATAATAATAATAATAATAAGTTAACATTGATGTATTTTTCTTTTTGAAGTCGCTTGTTACACAAATTTCGTTGAATATGTTACTCTGTGAACATTATTTCTTTGCTTCTAAGACTGCATAAAGTGAAGAAAATCCATAATTGCTTAATTAAATTGAGGTGAATTAGGATTATGCAAGGGGACCGCGATAGCGCAGTGAATAGAGTCCTTGACCCGAGAGGTGACAGACTCTCGGTCCAGCCCCCCCACGAGGTGTTAAGATGGGAACCCAATCTTTATGCCCCGGATTCTACCTGTATGTGTCCACCCCTATTCGAATGGGGATAAATTACTATACATAAAACAGAACATCCATGAAAATACTATCAACAAGTGAGGACTCAACACCTAAGGACGACTTTAGCAAGCCATATTTATAGAACTTGAGAGAGAGAGAGAGAGAGAGAGAGAGAGAGAGAGAGAGAGAGAGAGAGAGAGAGAGAGAGAGAGAGAGAGAGAGAGAGAGAGAGAGAGAGAGAGAGAGAGAGAGGAAAATCGATAAGCAATAGAATCCCAGAAATTCACTTTTCGGTTTTTGATATATATTTTTCGCCCTTTGATATACTTCTTTTTATTGAATATCCTCAAATTTGATGAACGTGCAGACCTACTACGTCACAGTGACGTCAGAATTACGTCATACATGTCACACTACGCATGTGCCAAATTGCACAAATTCGTCTGCTAGAGGCGAGAATGTTAAAAATTGTCCGGGAAAATTACAGATGAAATTAATTATAGAATTACTGATCATAACCTTTTCTTACCTTTGTATTTAATGCCTTGTGTATTGCTGTATCTTTTAGAGCTGTGTTTACGATATCCACCGCTGCGGTTTAGTCTAAATTGGGAACACAACTAAGTGACTTCTCTTGAATAATGTTTACAGTCCTTGACCGCCATCTAGCGGCACCATAATTCTGGCATCATTTCTTATTAATTACTATTTTAAAGATATTTCGTAGAATTAGAGTCAATGTTTTCCCCTATTCATATTTCATGAATTTCTATGATCTTTTTTGGCTTATTACTGATTTATTTATCGCTCATTTTGCGTTCTCTTTTGTTTTGAATGTCGTTCGTTCAGTTTGAAAGTTGTCGTTTATTGTGAGTTTTAAATAGATTTCCATCCCGCCGCCGGGGGCTAGCAAGGACATCCAGCCTCATTTCCCCAGCTCCAACTTGTCTATGTCCATATCACTGGACTGGAGACTAACTGTGACACTAAACAATGCTCAAGAGCCGCGGTAGCTCAGTGGGAGAGTGCGCCAGTCAGGAAACGACTAACAGGCTCGATTCAACTTTGGGCGCTAGGAACTGCATCCAGCCTTAATCCCTCAGCTCCAACAAATCTGTGTCCACCCCCATGCGAATAGGGACTAATAGTGACACATTACTACTACTACTACTACTACTACTACTACTACTACTACTAGTAGTAGTAGTATATAGTAGTAGCTGGTTACCGGTATGGCAGATCATAATTCAGTAATCTTTTACAGTAACACAACGTGGACAGCCATTCGAACAAATACTTTTCCTTAAGCTTCTTTTTGTTATTTTCAAATATTTACATTAAGCCTTAATTGCTAATTTTACTCTTAAGAGCTACAGTCTCAAGGTATAGACTCATTTCATTTTCTAGGCTACTGATTGACCTTGTCTCACGGAGACAAAGCAAAGCAGACCTCAGTAACGATAGAGAGAATCGGCATTGCAATAATAATAATAATAATAATAATAATAATAATAATAATAATAATAATAATAATAATAATAATAATAATAATAATAATAATAATAATAAAATAGTAACAACAACAACAACAATTATCATAATGTCTACAAATAATCTACCTTCCTTGTCGGGAATCGAACCTGGGAGCTCTAGACCAGACCTCCACAGCTTAGTCCACTGTACCATAGAGGATTAAGCTGTGGAGTTCTAGTCCAGTTTCTAGGTTCAATTCCCGGTAAGGAAGGTAGATTCCATGAAGAAATTCAAAATAAAATGCGTTTTAACATGCATTTGTTCTATAATAATAGTAACATGAGTAAGAATAAATTTAAATATATTATGTAAACTGTGTTCTCAAAGATAAAACTCATCTCACATCTTTGCATCCTGCATTACCATTTACCTCGTGCTTTGAAGTCGCCATGCCCAGCCAGGTATTACAAAGACCTCCAATTCATAATCTTCCTCATTGTTTCATACATCACTTATGAACACTCACGTGTTCTCCTTCCGCCTATAATTATTATTATTATTATTATTATTATTATTATTATTATTATTATTATTATTATTATTATTATTATTATTATTATTATTATTATTATTATTATTATTATCATATATGCAAAATTTATACTTATTTGGAAAAAGCAGAATTTTTATACATATTTTATTATTAAGATAAAAATGCAAATATTTAATTTTATAATTATTTATAAATGAAAATTCAGATTACATACTAGTTTGGCATATAGCAAAATGGCAATCCATGCTCGAGGTAAAGGAATAAATAATTATCTGAACATATTAAGAGATTCAAGTCAAATACAAGAGAAAGAAACGTAACTTTGTCATATATATATATATATATATATATATATATATATATATATATATATATATATATATATATATATATATATAAAATTCTAAGATCTGACATTTGTTTATATTAAAGGGCATGTTTTATTTATCTGACTAGCAGGAAGTTAAATTTAGGTCGTCCTGAAATTTTAATGAATTATCTTCACTTATTATTTCGTTACCTATTTTGGTCTCATCGGCAAACTAGGAATTAGTATTGTGTAACCCTATGTCTAAGTCGTTTATCTATATATGAAATAAAATGGGCCCTAGTACTGATCCCTGCGGAACTCCACTCGTCACGGGTTTCCAGTCTGATGTTTGTCCATTTAATACTATTCTCTGTTCCCAGTTGTGTAGCCAATTTTCTATCCTGGGTTCCTCTAATCCCCAGTGTCTTGGCTTAAATCATTAAGCTGTCATGGAGGACCTTATCAAATGTTTTTTTGATTTTTAAGTAGATCACATTCACTGCTCTTTTACTGTCATGTTGGTAGAGCAGCTTGTGCTAATATTCAAGTAGATTTGTTAGGCATAGTTTATATTGACTGAATCCGTGTTGTGTATCGATGAACAGATTATGTTTCTCTAGAAAGTTTACTACCTGGTCCTATGCAATTGATTCCAAAATGTTCCATCCAACCGAGGTCAAGATTATGGGTCTATAATTTCCTGGTTGCTTTTTTGTAAATCATTTTGTCATACATATAAGCTCGAGGTAATAAATTTGAGAGCCCTTCTAATTATTCTTATAAAGAATAAGGATTATCTCAGTGGTTAGATCGCTCGATACAGGAAGTGATATATCCGTACTTGAATCCGACGTAGGACGTTGAGAAGGGCATCCAACCTTGATTTCCGGGCTCCAAACTGTCTACATCTACCCCCATTCGAATGGAGACTAATAACTGACGCACAAAACAGTAAAAAATGAGGATTTTCCTATCTATTTTTTCTTTTGAAAAAAAAAATATGTGGAACTCTAGGAAAAAAGGAAAAAGAAAACCTAAAAAGGATAAAAGAAGAGGCAAAGTAAAAAGTAAAAAGAAAAAAAATCTACTAGAAGTAAGCATAATTAAATTGACCCTTGAAGAACCACTTCTTTTTTTCCCAAGTTCCAACACATTGACATTGGTACTATATACTTACCCTTGGGGATTCTCACTTCACACTTTAATCAGTAGTACAGAATATAGTTAGCTGTACATGAATACTGTGTGCTACTATAGCATGTGATCTACCAACCGAATGTGATCTACGCTACCATGCTTGCAAGCTACCTTACCTAACCAACCCTAACTTTATACTAAGTTCTGCGGATTGTACAAAAGAGTAGAATCATGCTGGTAGATCATAGATTACAATGGAATCATGCTGTCACATCACAGTCTACAGTAAAATCATGCTGGTAGATCACAGCTTACATTGGAATCATTTTGGTAGATCACACGCTCTGGTAGAATCATACTGGTACATCACAGGTTGTAGTAAAATCATTCTGGTAGATCGCACGTCATAGTAGCACCCAATACTGACAAATATCTGCTTCTGACCAAAGCTCTGCTGTCTATCTATAAATGGCTGTTAATACAGAAAGTATTACTTAGGAAATTATGATAAATATACAGAGCCTATTAAAATAGTCTTTCTGAGATAAAACTATCAAGTCGTAGCCTCTTACCATGGTGGACAATTTGTGCTTCTGCAGCTAGCTGCGTCTGTCACCGGACTGTACTTTTTGAGGTGTGATCATTCTCAGTTTCACATATTCATGTTTGTGAGATTTAGACCTTGAGCATATTCACTTACTAGGCAAAGTGCGATAATTAGAAAATTGTATTCAAGTCTTGTTACTCGGGTGTATGCAATCGCACTGTGCACCAACTGAAATATTCATATCTGTAATATATCAATTGATTTTTGTTTTGAGGTTATTATTGTCTTTCATGTTACTCTTCAGCCAATTTACTTAATCACTCTAAGGATGCATAGATATTCAAGTGCTTTCTATTATGTTATCTGTAACATGCATATATATTTTGTTGCACTTGGCATTTGACCGTATTATGTAAATTGTTCTCAGTCTCGTCTCTTTATATGTGCTTGAAGCAGAGTTCATGAAGGTATGAGTTAGCATTTTGAAGTACTTTTAAGATTCATTACCAGTGCTCTACCATGCTAGTTCAGACCTTCAATCTCTTCAAAATAATAATAAAAAAATGAGGAATATAATTTCATTTTCAACTTGAATATGGCTGTTAGGTAAGACGTGAAGTTACATTAGTATCAACAATTATGCCGTGTTTCAGAATAAGGAAGTGTGATTTTATAAAGTAAATTTTTTTTTAATATGCAACTCTTGGCTAAGTTGAACATTTAATCAATAAAGCCTCTGAATTTATATACTGAACACCTCACATTTCTACACTGAGGTAACTCAAACCGTAAATTGAAATGAGTACTTTAATAATTATAAATTAACTTTTGACAGATTATTTTTAAAGATAAAATGCAGCTATATCAATGCAATCTTCTCACCTGTGTGCTATTAGGTGTGAAAATTCTGCTTTCACAAAAATAGAAAGAAATAGCTTCTTTACTAAACATTTCCACTTTGTTTTCTATTTCTTATATAATGTCTTCGATCCAGTCATTTCAAAGTTACCAAGTTATTGCAAGCTGACTTTGTATGGACATATGTATATGTGACTTTCTTTTTAAATTCTAAGTACTCTTTCTATTAATACAGTATAAGCAAGGGAAGGCAGCATTATATCTTAAAGAAATCAATTTATTTACAATATTTTTCAGCTCCTCGTCGACAAAAACAAGACATTTTGGTGGACCTTCAAGTTTTGCAAGACTATTTCCCGAAACATTTCTTGAAACCTCTTGCTTCTAAATCTCTTATTTCTGATCATCAGTACGGCTTTGCATGGCAGGAGCCACTAATGACCGCCTGTCCTATCTCACACGTGTGGTCATTTTCTCTGAAGAAATATGGGAATTTTTTTTGCATTCGCCCTTGATATCTCTAAGGCTGTTAACAGAGTGAGGCACAGGGCTTTGTTAGCCAAACTTCCTGCTTATGGTTTTATCCCTATTCGTTATTCTTTGATGCCCAGTTTTCTTGGCCATTTTATATCGTGGATGTTGACAGTGCAACATTTAGCTCATTCCCAGCTACTGGTGGCTTTCCACAGGGTTCTGTCCTTTCACCTCCTCTGTGTCTTTCTCTTCATCAATTATCACGAGTCCCCATCCTCCTCTCTTTTCCACGCCTTTGCCGATGATTCCACCCATCTAGTTTCCTCTGATTTCTCTTCACCAGTTTAGTCTGCTGTTCGAAAATTAGTATTGTATCATTCTCCCTTCAACTCAAACTGCAATTTATGGAGAATATCTGAATGAGGAACCCACATTTTTGTAAGACATAATGCCTCCAGGACTTAGTTTCTGGAAATTATATCCATTTCTTCTCCTTATGACAGTCCTATTGTTTTGAAAAATAACGAAATGTATCCTTTTAATTATATGAACATATAGGGATTCAGATAGCCTCTAACTTGACTTGGAGGAATCACATATATCAAATTGCTAAATCTTCATATTAGAAATTGGGAGTTCAATTTCAACATCCTCATTACTTTTCTTCATATCATTTGCTAATAATCTATAAAGGTCTTCTCTGTTCCTGCTTAGAATACTACTTTCAAATTTGTGGTTCTCCGTCTTACTCTCATCTCCTAAATATGGTTGAAAATAAGGCCATCAGACTCATCAACGATCCTGCTCTGACTTCTAATCTCGATTACCTTTTCATTCGCTGGATGGGATCATAGCTTTTTATTAATCATCAGTACCACTTCCCGCTCTGTTCTTATAGATTAGTGAGTAGCATCTATCCCCCAATGGCGAGGTTGCCTAACACACGCCAAGTAGCCTCATTACACAGGTACTCATCATTACAAAATTGGATTGAAGCTCAAGATTCTAACTCCCTGATAACATAGATACATAGAAATGACAACTTTTATCCATATTAATCCAACAATATCTCTGTAATTGTTTATATGGTTCCTCTGATCATGTTAAGAGGTGGATATTTCTTACAATATCTTTGTAATCGTTCATATGGGTCCTATAATAACATTGATAACTAAGCGTTTCAAGATACATTCATTATGAAAAAAATCTCCATTCTGGTTCTGCCTCTGTGCACGAAGCAGCAAAGTATGGACTGACCCATTCATATTTAGCTTGCTTCCTAGCATCAGGAAATTTAGATCTTGTGATTAAAGTAGCCCCAGGGTGCTATTGGATAATTCATATTTACCTGGAAGTTGCAAAACTTAACCCAGCCTAACAATTTATGGGTTTATTTAACTTGACATGGTGTTCTTGGGTTATTTGTCTTTACAACTTCCGGAATTAATAATGGCTGATCACAAGAAAGTCCAATTCTCTGAGACGAATTGCTAAAACCTTATTTTCAGTCTTGGGAGAAAAATCCAGCGATTCCCATTTCAAAAGAACAGTGTGTCTCTGAGGATATAATTGATTATACTACAGTCAAGCCTCCTAAGGAAGCTTTGACAAGGAATTGATAATACTGCTGTCAAGGTTAATGCTTCTTAGCAATCTGTGACAAAGAATTGTGAACAAATCTTTCAAATTTTACCGGTGTTAATTCTAAAGAATTGCCTAACGGGGTTTAGTTTTTACACCCCTCCGAATATATGCTCTCTAAATTGTTTTAGTTCTGCCTAATTTCGGTTGTGTTTGAGATTTCAAGCCAAGGATTTTCAAGCACCATTTTGTGATGTGAAACGTTCATGTTAATTTTCGTCAATAAAAGCACCGTTTTATATGTCTCAATTTGCACCTATTTAAATGGGTTGGATACAGACATTATAAATCTTGGGGTTTAGGCCGGACTGGATGCCTTTCATTACGCCCTGCGGTCGAATAGAGCCCGCGGTAGTCACTTCCCTACTTGCACACTCCCTCACTGAACTACTGAGGCCCCTTGCCTTAGGACTGATGGGAAATAGTAATATAATTTTCCAAGGAATGCATCAAGCGGAATCACTTGAGAGCTACTAGCATTTTGGTCATTAATGATTTCAATTAACTTTTCTTATAACAACTGAATAAATTATATTGTTACACTAATAAACTGGGTTTTATAAAGTAGGCTGCATGTTGGTACATATTAAGTGTGACTGGCTAGTTATTACTTCCGTGGATGGTAATAAAGTCACAGGAAAAAAGTCACAGGTAAAAATTCACAGGTTTGGTTAGGTTACGTTTGGTTGAGTAGGTTAAGTTGGGTTAGATAGGTTTAATTTGGTTAAGGTAGGTTAGATTTCTATTCCTGTGACTTATTTTCTGTGAATTTTTCACCTGTGACTTTTTTACCTGTGATTTGATAACCTGGATTCATTTCTTCTGAGGAATCAGTTTGCCACCACTCCAATTCAACAAATCGAATATGGTTTAATAGTACAACTGTATTAAAAGGATTGAGAAAAAACCAAAATTAGAAGAATCCCAGTAAGGTTAAGATATGTAGTATGTGAAACAAAAAAAAACAAAAAAGCTTGTGCACATCGTGCTTAAGAGGTCTACATTTTTCATCAAAGGAAACTCCCATAGGGAATGGAAGAAGTCCTGTAAATGTGAAAATAAATTAAAAAAAAATAATGGGAGGAATTAACGATAATAATGCAAAACAAGATCTTTGGAGAGTGGGAATCTATAGACCGACCTAAAAGCACCGTGAAGAAGCAAGTCGAGATATTTCTTGATAAGGCAGCAGAATCTGGCCGACATCTAATTTCTGCTTCTACACTCGAAAACATTTAATATAATCCTTTTTGTCACCTATTAGTCTTCAGAAACGAATACTTTATTTGCAGGAATTGTGTTCTTTCCATAGAACGAAATCGTTTTGTCCGGCAATTAATAACGAACCAACTCATCAACAGTAAGCATGGAGCACTGACACATGGCGGACAAAGGTTCAGTAAACAGTTCTTCTTCCTGCTTCGTGTAGGTCACGAAGCTTGATCTGTTTATAGGTACCGCCTAATCTGTTCATATGAGAGTAATGTCCTTATAGGACAGGAAATTTGTGAATGATTATACATCTAAAGCTCTGCCTGATGACATAGGAAATTTCCTTACAGCAATAGCGATGTTACATCATATTTGCTAATTTATATGCATGCAATTATGAAAATAAAGGACGAAAAAAAAATGCCTTTACAAGGAATAATTTTTATTCACCTGAAAAAACAATTATATACTTTGGCTATAATATTTTTTCTAGAGTCCTTTGGGAAACAGCAGTAGATACTACTACTACTACTACTACTACTACTACTACTGATAGTTATATTATTAACCTTATTATTACTTAAAGCAACCATTACTTGAATCATACCACCATGATTATCCCTGAAGAACGTGGAATACTTCGGAATATCAAACTGACCCAACTTGACTGGTAAGAAAACAGAGATCAGTGAATAACAGCCATACTATCATGTCTAAGATCTAGGAACTAAGGCTGTAGAGAGATGTCAGAAGTCCTCTTCTTCAGCAGTTTGTCTCTTTCCTTGCGATGGTCATAGGCAACAGCTGCTGGCATCGCAATCCACAGCAGGAAACTCATGAATGACAATCCTGCCAAAAAACAAGTGCACACCGCGTAGCTCTGGGTCAAATAATGAAGATAGCCTGTAAAAACGAGAAAGTTTCAGTAAAAACTTAATGAAGATAGTCTGTAAAAACGAGAAAGTTTTAGTACAAATTTGTTAATCTTATTCAGTTTTTTACAATGCAAGACAAGTCACTTAACGTAAGGTAACCTAACCTAACCTAACTAAACTTTATTTAACCTAAAGTATAGCGATGTAACACACCGTAACCTGGAGTTGCTCCGAATTTCTGTAGTTTTTTTCACCAGCACTTCTGGCTTACTGAGAACTGAGAAAACGACACGTATGGCGATCACTTGTTGGCATATGACGTGTTCAGAGCAAAAATTAGTTTCCTATCTTGCAAAATATACGTCTGATCAACACTGGTTTCGAACTTACGACCATAATATATGACTAAAAACCCTACGTCTCTCCAAAGGGTTTACTTTGGTAATGACTTTTTTCATAGAGATAATAGCAGTAACTCAAGTAGTTATCAGACAATATATTTAATTACTCTAACTTAATTTTAGAAATAACTCAAGATACCCTGTCTGTTAACACATATATTAGAATTTAAAATTTTTTGTTTTTGTTTTTTCAATTTATAGAACAAAAGGTACTGAAGTGGTCAGTAAGCATAACTACGTAAGGGTAGGCGCAAGGTAGAAGATTGTTGTTATTTACATGTAAATGGTCCAATTATCAGGCCGCCAAACAGAAGATTTTTTTGTCATTTACATGTGAAGTGTCTAATTATAAGGTGGCCAGATCGAAAATTATTGTTATTTACCTGTAAATGGTCCAATTATAAGGTGGCAAAACCGAAGATTATTGTTATTTACCTATTAGTGGTCCAATCATCAGGTGGCCATACCGAAGATTTTTTTGTCATTAATTTGTAAATGGTCCAGTTATCAGGTGGCCAAATATGAGTTTTTTTTTTGTCATTTATCTGTAATAAATCCAATTATCAGATGGACATACGGATAATGTATGTCATTTACCTGTAAATGGTCCAATCATTAGGTGGCCAAAGCCCTGCAACCAGAATGAAGCTCCCAAAATGGTCACAAAGTTATCAAGTCCCATATAGTGACTCATAACGAGATTGAAGATGCTGTTCAGAGCTCCTACTCCTATGCCCCAGAAAGCGATAGTCAACTTTAACCAAACTATATTGTCCAGGAATATGAAAACTGAAGAGAAAAAGATAAAATAGTGAATACAAATCATTCTTGTATTTAACATTTTTGATAATATGTCCATAATTAATACATTATATATCCTGTAGTTTATATTGTAATAATGCAAATTTAGAACTGAAATTGTGACTAATAAGCAAAAGATTTACAACTTCAGCGAATTATAGCATTTCATCTACTTACGTATCATACACACAGTGATAAGGAAGTTACAAGTCATTAATGTAAGTCTGTAACTGAAATATCTGCTATCAGAACAAGCTGCAACAGACAATCTGGAGGTTATATTACAGACTGAAGCTACAGTTAAGCATGTTGCAGTATCTTTCAGAGAGTAGCCTGCTTCTTGCATGAAAAAAGGTGCAAGTGCTATAAAGTTCATATAACTATTAAATGACAATGTAGTTGTCAGAGCTATAATGACAGCTTTTTTGGATTCCAGAATTAGGAGACTGGAAAATGCAGATTTTATGATTTGTAACAGGGTGTATAGCTGTTCCCCCGTAGCTGGTGCAGACTTATGAGGAAACTCCACTTTTTCTCTATGAGCAGATGCATTTCTAGCCCCATTTTCCTTAAGGACTTTAGGAACTTTGATATGCCATTCAACAGGATGAAACAATGATGCTCCAATGCAGCAGTTTAAAGCGATTCCTCCGAGTATTAAGGTAGCACCATTATAACCATATTCGTCTTGAAGAAAATTAATGACATGCGCTCCAAAGAGTGACCCACCACAGTCTGATGCCATGATGATACCATTTGCCAGCCCTTTCCATCGCTTGAAATATTGTGGTGCTATCAAATAATATGTTCCTGCTAAGATTCCACTTCCAACACCTGCAAGTAATTGTTAATGAGTTTATTAAATCGAAGGTTAATCCTTGGGCAAACAGACATTGCCTTTCTCTGTTCACCCCCATGGATGGGAAATCCTTGTGACATAGAAATGGTACTGTTTTAGACCGTTATCAGTGATAAAGATAATTCTAAAGAATCTTGGCAAATCCCATCGAGGTGTTAAGCTCTCACTTTATATACTCGTGACCTTGTAGCTTTATCAGGACTTGTATGTGATTGGTCCACTGTGGACTTCTGACCAATCATATCGTGTTTGAAGGTGTGAAAAATATGTTTTTTCTTTTATCTTGATGGGTAGATTTTCATATGTTTTTAATTAGTTTAATTTGGAAGTGGAATTTATTTCTATTCGAGTTTAAAGTTGTATTATGAAACACTCTTAAATCTCATTGATTATTTTTACTTTTTATTTATGATTTGATAATTAATATTTTGTTTGATTTCTTGTTTAATTCATTGCTTTCCATAATTGCTGTTTGCAAGGTCTCTCTCTCTCTCTCTCTCTCTCTCTCTCTCTCTCTCTCTCTCTCTCTCTCTCTCTCTCTCTCTCTCTGTGTGTGTCTGTCGTGTGTGTGTGTGTGTGTGTGTGTGTGTGTGTGTGTGTGTGTGTGTGTGTGTGTGTCCAGTACTACCTAAGCCAGTGATTATTAGCCTCAATTAGGGAAAATTTGACACTTAAATTATGTGAAGCCGCGGTAGCACAGTGGTAGAGCACGCGAGTTAGGAAATGACGTCCCTGTCAAACGCTGGTTCGATCCCACAGCGGGGTCATTTGGATGGGCGTCCAGCCTTAATTCACCGGCTGCAGCATGTCTGTGTTTATCTCATTGGAATGGAGACGGACTGTGATTCAAAACAGTGAGAATTCCTAACAAAAATGAATTGTAGTGTTTCCTCTAGAGTAACTTTCACTTATTACATTAATCCTCTTAGAAATTAAAGCTCTTGGAATTTTAAATGAGTACAAGATTATGCTCATTAATGCTTAATCGTGAATTCTGTCGATAACTTACAGTTGCACTATTTTGCAGTGATATGCAGGAGCACATGAAGGAGGAAACATACATGGTGTAGGTTGGCTCATGGCCCCAGCCGCCCGTTGCGATACTACAGCTGAAGGTTTTTTGAACTTAAATAGGTCTGTCCAGGACAGTTCGATGTTAAGTCTTCCTTCAGTTACGGTTCTTTTTCTATGCCTACAGCTACACTGAATATTCTTGGATATTCATCACACATCTTTTATTATCCTTTCACATATGACAAGTCATTATACTCTCCATCTCTGTTTCTCTTTACTTTATGTATTCTTCGTGCCCAGGCCCGATGAGAGCTGTTTTATTTTATAGTTTTTTTGGCCCGTCCTGGTGTCACGATCATAAAAAAAAAAGTGCACAGACATATGATTTCATATATCAGAGGGAATATAACAACTGCATGTGGAATACTATTTCATGGAATGTATATTTCTCTAGTCACTCAGGATATTAGTGAATATTGCTTACCTGCGCATACAGAATAGGTGACAAACAGACCGTAAGGCGAGGTTTGAAAAGCTGAGGAGATTGTGCCAACGGCAAAGAGAATAGCTCCTATGAGAGCCGGTTTCCTATAGCCAAAGGTTTTTAACAATGGGTTGAGGAACAAAGTGGTAAGGCAATATATAAATTCAAATAAGTTGAATATACTAGTGGTAATGATGGCAGACGTATCCAGATGCAGAAAAAATTCCCAGAAGAGAAAACCAAAACTCTGTCCAATTGTGTCCACTATGATCTGGAGAAGCAAGTGGGTGCATAAAGAATATTTACAACGTGAGTTTTGATAATATCTTGTACAAAACTAATCTCACTGAATTTGACATATATATTTACTGGTTGAATTATATGGCAAGAACTGGAAGACTTAGGAATGTTATTATATGTTAATCACAAGCATAGCAAAAAGAACCATACTTTCCAATAGCTCTTTATGTTTGACAGATATTCCAAATATTTAGTATATGATTTCTCAAAAGCCGGAAGAGTTATGTCAGAGTTACAAAAAGGCTCTCGTGTGAGGCTTACTTTACAACTTGTGGTTAAAACTTTATAAACTGGAGATGACAGAGCAAAGAGCAAGCCCACTGCAGTGTGTTAGAAAGAGCATTCACCCTCAGTTCTCTGGCTCCAACCTGTCAGTGTCCACCCAAATTGAAATGGGGATTACTAGTGACACATAAAAAGGCAAACATCATGCTACATTACAACTTCTCACTTAAAATTAAAATAGACTAAGATTCTTACCGCAATCAACGATGCTCCAAAAATTACCACCCACCCCCAACCACCATCTGGCACTATTGCTTCATCTGATTTGCAGTCTGTCCTCTCTGGTTCACATTTTTGGTGCAGTTCCTCCTTCTTATGGCTTTTCAAACATGTTCCATTCGTAATAGAAAACACTGAAGGAGCTTTTGCAAATATTCTCCTTACAGTTTGGAGAGTTGAGTGCTGGGAATCGGTACAATTGGGTGAACTAAATTCTCTCTCCTTCTGGGAGTCCATGGCCTGGGTTGGGGAAGTATACATTTGAACCCCATTTTCAATGTGGTTTGTAGAGCAAATGGCTTGCATAATCTACATTAGACATGGAATAATAATTTGCTTTGTAACAATACATGCAGATATATCATTAAAAAAATGGAATAGTTTTATAGTTTGATGTTTCCACCGGTACCGTCTTTGCTTCAAGATAACAAAGTGCAACTTTTGCTTGCAGGTACTTAACAAAACACTTCACAGATGTATTGATAATCACTCACTACCTATAAGAACACTTAGGCTTTAAATACCTTTACGTAAAACATACAGTGTGGAGTATTCAGTGTTGACTAATTAGCCGGCTCTTGAAGAAATATGATTATGAGTATACCATTGGGACTTTTTAGTTTATGCGTTAGAATAGGCAATTACAGACAATAGTAACAAACATCTACCTATGACCAGAGATTTGCTGTCTATCTAGGAATGCATTCAACACTGGTACTCAGTACAAAAAGTATTTCCTGGAAATTACTGTATTGTGAATGAAAAGCCTTATATGAAATTCTTCCTAAGTCAAAACTTGAGTTAGTCGAAGTCTCTAACTGTTGACGTGTAGAGTGTGTGCTTTAGAAATCGACTGACTGTCTTTGGACAATACCCTTTTAAGGGGTGATTCTTCTCAGTGTCCCATATCGAATTTTGACCTCAAAACATTCAATTACTGATGAATATGAGATAATTAGAGAACCGAATTCAAGTCTTGTTACTCGAATGCACACAATTGTCTTGCCCATCAAATGAAATGGTGATACATTGAGAAACTGAAAAATTGACTTACTTTTGTTTAGGAGTTATTGCTGTCTTTCCTGTTATTATACAGTAACCTACCTTGATTTACTTACTCTGTTTACGAAGTGCAAGAGATAGGAAATAGTGAAGAAAGATTGTGCGCTGGTGACGTGGGTCTAAAGGGATTACTCGCACCTGCTAGCTAACTAAGCTGGGACGGGTTAGTATAGAGGGGATGCTACAAGGTGAGGTGGTGGGGGTAAACCAGCTGCGGCTGTCAGGCTTCACGGCAGAAGCTCATTCCCTGCTTATTCTGTGGATGACCCAAGCATGGTGATGAGGTAATGGTGGCAGCCATTTATCCCCAAAGAGGTAAGATGAGTGATTGAGGCATAATAAATTATGATGAATGTGTGTGCTTTGACTCGGCCACTCCCTTAAAAGGGGATTAGGTAATAGTAGATGTATGTATGTATAAATGTATGCACGTTTATGAACAGACATTTCAGTGTAATCATTTAAGTATTTAATTTCTTTGTTCATTTGTTATCCTTGACCTTGACACTAAATTGAAACATTGCTCTAAATTTCCAGGAAACATTGTTTATGAAGCCGTGACCTAGCATTGTGGGTCACTGGTAATGCCCTAAATACGGAGCCAGTTTTAATTCCCAAAAGACTATTTTGAAAATGTCAGGGTATTCTTGATAATTATTCACTGATAAACCAAAACGGGAATAGGCTATTGGGAATGAAGTGAATATCAAGTAAGAGGATACATTCGGGACATAAAAATCTAATTAACTCTATTATGCTCTTCCAAATATGCACTCTACTGACAATCTATGATCCATCATTATGTTAGGTTAGGTTAGGAATGTGAATGTTCATGGTAGATCACATATTGGAAGAGCACCTGAACTCCTTTGTTGGGACTTTATTGGTCATTATTTTCTTATAAGCAGCTAAAGGAACGGCATCATTGCATTATTAAAATGGATGATGTTGATTGGGTTGACTGTTGGTGACTTTCCAATGGGAATAGTTCTTCATTTGTGCTGGAGAATCAGTTTGCCATTCCCCACCCAATCCAACAATTCAAATTTGGTATAATAGTGCAATTTGATTAAATCCCAACGGACATACCATGGTGGGTACACTGCTCTTTGCTCGATCAGCGAGGTGAAGCCCCTTTGGTTATGGTCAGTACTTGGTGGGTGTCCATCGGGGAACGGCAGATGATGCTGGCATATAAGGGGACCGCTGCAGTGGTTGAGTGCTCGAGTTCGGGAGGTGACAGATCCATGTTCGAGCCCTCGGCGGGGTGTAAAGAAGGGTATCCATCCTTAAGTTCCCGGCTTCAACCGTCTGTGTCCATCCCCAAATGGAGACAGTGACAACAAAAGAAAAAGCGTAAGAAATACAATTTTACTAAATGGCTAATTAGTAAACTTTAGTAAACTCTTTGTCAATCCATTACAAACAGACTGGCAAAAAGTCAAAATTATATCGATTTCTGTAATTGAAGGACACATAAAAAAAAAAAAACAAATTGGGACCATGATGTGCAATGTAAACCCAGTGCTTAAGGTGTCTAAGTGATTCGTCTGAATGCGCCCATACAGTGAATGGTAAAATTTTTTGTTAATATGAACAAAAATCAAGGACTTCACAAAGATTTTGCAAAATACCGAGCAAGATAATACGAGACTATAAGTGGAAAAATTATAGACCAACCTCAATATTGCCCGAAGAACAAGTCGAGCTCCTTTTTTTGACAAGGCAGCCGCTTCTCGCCTACATTTCCTATCTATGATTACTCTAAGGGAAAAAAGGTAATATAATCCATTTTGTCACCTATGTTCTTAAGAAAAGAGTACGATATTAGCTGAAATTGTGAGTTTTTCTTAGCAATGTTAAAGACATTTGATTTAGCAAACAATCAGTAACGAATCAACACATCTCAGCAGACAAGACACTGTCATCTTCTTCTTCGTCTACATCTTTTCCCACTTTTATGTGGGGTCGATGTCATATGGCAGGCAAAGGTGTTGTCGTGGAACGACACAGTTTTCGTTTATCTATGTATAAATATATATATATATATATATATATATATATATATATATATATATATATATATATATATATATATATATATATATATATATATATATATATAATCTTAATCTTTGCACGAACCTGCACATTCCGACATTCATTCTTTACATTTGATATGAAGAAGAGATTTTCGTTTAGTTAGTTCATAAGTTCGTTTGCGGGATGTAGGTTTGTAAAACTGATAACAACTAGTGTTTGAGGACAGTTAAAGCAGTCGTCACTCAATCTAGAGAGAGGGAAGATGAGGTCATATCTTAGTGAAGTTCCTTTTTTTCTATATTCGTCGGTTGAGAAGATATCAGCATTTCCCTAGAGATTCTACAGCCGTATCTCCAGCTAGATGAGTACAGGCCATTTATTTATATATATTTTGATTAGCGTTCTGAGATTTTACTGATTTACCAGTAAACAGTACTGTATGTTTTAGCGTTTCTGACATGAATATTTGCGGCCTGCCCATATCATAAGGTGAATAGGAACTTTTACATGTTATTTCTTATTTATACGTATAGTTTTGAATGGGGGTTATCAAGGGCAGAGAAAAAAATATTTATTCCTATCAATTGTTTTTAGGCTGTATCCGTCTCCTCGAGCTAGTCCTATGTCCTTTCTGTCACTGATAACTAGGGAATTTAGTGGTGTTGTTGAAGGAACGTGGACAGAGCGATCGACACTTAAATTTTCCCACGTGGCTGTTGTTTCTGGTAGTCTGAAGTAAACAGCTCTTCTTCTTCTTCTTCCTGCTTCGTGCAGTACATGAAGCATGGTCAGTTCATAGGTGCGGCCTTACTTGTTCAGAGGAAAATACTGTAGTTAGTGAAGAAACCCTACAGAGTACGTTAGCTATGGTCAAGAATTCTGTGACTAAATACAAATCTAAAGCTCTTCCTGATGACATAATCAATTTGGTATTATATTAGTTATGGGGATTAATGGAATATGAAGCCCCTGGCTAGAGAGGACGCATTCCCCTAGGTTAGGTTAGGACGCACCAAAAATGTGTTTTTCGACACTTCTTTGTAATCCCCTCTTCAAAAAGTTTACCACAAATTTCATTGTAGTAGTTACATTTAATTTCTCGTATTTGGAGATCAATTGGGAGCCCAACGAAATGGATACGGAAAAGTTGTGACATTATGCAGTTTAGTTTGTATACAACTACAACGGGGAAATATAGCCAATCTGTCACAACGCAGAATACGTTTTACTTCGATGTTACTTCTATCCTTGTCTCGAAATAAAAGAGTCGAGATGGTTACTAAGTACAGTAATAATGCTTAAAAGAGGCTAGGTGAAGTGCATAAAACGAAAAACTGGCTACAGAAAATTTCAGATAATTATTTTTTCATATATAGATTTTTGGAACATTCTATTTCCAGCCAGACTCAGTATGCATGACAGATTTTGTGGGCCTTGTAAAAAGAGCTCTTCTTCGTATCCATTTCAATGAGGGTGGATACAGGCAGGTTAAAACTGGGGAATTAAGACTGTTTGTCCTTCCTAACGCCCCTCCGTAGGCTCGACCTCACATTACTTGCTTCCCGGCTTACGCACTCTACCACCCGCTTACACAGACACCATGAATGAAAAATTATGTTCTTCGTCTTCGTCTAAACCTTTTCCCACTTTTATGTGGGGTCGATGTTTCTGGCCAGTTTTCTCCATTTGTTTCTGTCCCATACCTCATCACCCAACAAACCTTTAGACCTCAGGTCGTCATTGATGCAAAAATGAAAAATTATGTTATTGTTGTCAAAAGTTATTTGAGAGATTTGTCTCTGATGGAAGATATGAATTAAGGAACTGATTTAATGTTGTTCTTGTAACAAATACAATTTCGATACAAATATATTCAAATGAATCTGTACTTTTTAGGCAAATTTCTGTCGATAACAACTTTTAGATAGCCTCATTGTAAAAACATAAGAGGTATGATTTCAAACCACATTTACTTGTTTGTGTATTTATTGTAGAAATGATAAGGCACAACACCTAAATGCACTAAAATGGCCATATTTTCTAGAAATAGATTGAATAAAGATATCTAATGCTTCCGTGACCTAGTGAGGTCAAGGTTGGTGATGCCCTAACCAAGTACCCGAATTCGCTCTTGCGCATTACGATGTGAATTTTTCATGTAAGCCTATTAATAATATGGAAGAGACTATAGTGGTGCCTCCCTGCTCCTTGGTCGCTGTCAATGCAGCGGGTATAGTGAATACACAAGAATAAGTGCCAGGCAATTTGTGGCTCACATTATTTCATAGCAAGATTGGGCAAACATATACAATTGTTGAAACTCTGTGCCATTGAAAATCTTGAAGAAAACCTTATTCAGTAGCTGATATGACTTTGAAGTATACATTTCCGACATACAATACATTGCTAAACAAGATTGGACATTTTGATTAATTTACTAAAATGCAACCAGAGGAAAATATCACAGCACTTGCTAGTTACACTCACGTTCAGCATATAACAAATATGATATATAACACCTAAACATTAACAATAAAAAGTTGGAAATACTGTTACATAGAATAAAAATGCAAAGAGGGTATGCAGAAAATAGTATGGTAAGTATATTAAAACTTCTATAATAAGAATAAAAATATGGACAACAGATACTTAAATCTTATAATAAATTTCTAATCTCATTAACTACATAACATATAAACATACACGCATAAATTTTGTACTTAAAATAATTAATTAAAAAATCAAATGACGTGTTCGTTTTTCAGGTTAGGCCTCTGCACAGGTAGTTCAGACTTTCACTTTTCCAGTCTTAACATTGTGATTTAGACCTTGTTGAACCTGCTATTTGTGAAGGAACTTGTATATTGCTTAGACATCATCTCAGTTTATACACACTGGGATCAACAGGAGAGGAACAGCCATTATTAATGGCGACTTTTATCGGTATAAACCTATGCCTTCAAGAATAACCCAAAATGCAAAGTCCAGAGAATTTAGGTCAGTGTTTTTGGTGTCCATCCGGCTGGGCCTCTGCTTAGTTGATCCTTCGGTTTGTGTAGGGCTTTGGAGGTTGTCTAGACATCATCTCAATTTAGACATACAAGGAACAACAGTGGCATAATAGCGCTTAACTCTGAGCCTTTAAGTAACAAAGATATCGAATATTAACAACATAAAACTTTGCCTTCAAGAATCTCCAAATTCCAGATGGTTAAGGTCAGTGGCTGTAGTTACATTCTGCTGGGCCTCTCCTCCAAGAAATGTTGACATCAAATATTAACAATATACACCCGTGCCTTCAAGAGCCTCAAATTGCAGAGTTCAGAGGGATTAGGTCCGTGATCAAAGGTGTCCTTTATGCTGGGCCTCTCCTTCCAAATCATTTGTGAGGAACGTTGTCACTGAGCCAGTGTTGCACTGCATCATAGATTCTGATTTTTGGACACTGAATACCTTGTCACTGATTACCTAAAATAGAGAAATTAAATATACTCTCCTCTACATTCACAGGCTAATTAACAGGCTGAAGGAATGTGTCATCCACCAACACTATAATAGAAACTTGTAAAAGTATTTTAGCCCATATTTTCATACAGAAACTTGAAATATATAAAATGCTTAATGAAAATAGATCAATCTATAATGACTTTGTGGAGATGAGGTAGCTCAGTGGTAGAGTGCGCAAGTTGCGAAGTGACTAACGTAGGTTCGATTCCACCGCGAGGCGTTGGAAAGGGCATCTGACCTTAATTTCCGAGCTCCAACCTGTCAGTGTCCACCCCTCATTCATATTGGGACTATATGTGAAACATAAAACGGTGAAATATTATGGGGATAACTCATTGGTACAGCACTTGACTCTGGAAGTGATAAAACCCATGTTCGAGAGTACCGTGGGACGTTAGGAAGAGAATCCAGTGTTAATTTCCCAGCTCCAACCTGTTTGTGTCCACCCTCATTTGAATGGGGTTTATTAGTGCCACATAAATCGACATACAATCAACACTGACTCTGTTGAGCTTTAAAAGTTGACATTTAATGCCCAAGTTGATCATTTGATCTGAGATCTGAAATATGTTTATTAAGACGAAATGTACCCATTTTTTTTCAATTTTTACCATAAAAAATCTGTGATGGTATAAAAGCTGATAAAAATCTTAATTGCATGAAAGATTTACCTCATATCCCTAGCAACCTTGTGCAGGTGTTATTTCTTTTATCACGGATATTCAATCGGTTGATAAAAAAGGAAACTTACTGAGTGCAGTTGAACTTTATCATAAACCAGATTAAGCTAATGGTTTTGTCAACATCACTACAATTTGCTCTTACTAAAATATCGCAACTTTTTATGAGCTCGTTACAGCTTTGGAAGTTTTTTAACATGTAATTAAGGAAGTCACTATGAAAGTAATCTACAGTGCAGTGGGGAAAAGATTTATATAAACCTACGGCCATGTTAGGAAGAGTCTGAGATAAACCCTAAAGAGCGTATTCCAAAATCAAAACCTAAATAAATTGTTTATCTGCAAGTGTCCAGTACTATGAAGATGAATATTACAAATATCTGTTGTCTGTGACTCCCTAACCAAAATGGTTGAAACAATTTTATCATCAATATTTTTTTAATTGATGAAATAATGAAATTATCAGGAAATTTTACTTATAAGAATATAAGTAGAGAAGTCAGATTAAGATAAGGATATGTTATTACGGAGCTATGGAATTGCAAGTTCTGTCATTAAGATTTCTGATGGTAGTATATCTGGTAATTTTTCTATTTGTTTTCTCGAAAGTTGCAAAGATATACTTGGGTCAAGGGTTAGCACAACAGCCTTTAATTCTTATCTAAAAAAAAAAAGCAAAAAAAAAAAAAAAAGCAAAGGAGCTATCGAATTTTAACGGTATATGCCTGTGCCTTCAGGAACCTCCAAAATGCAGACTCCAGAGGTTTTTGGTCAGTTATCCTTAATGTTCATTCCGCTGGGTCTATCCTCTCAAATCAAGTATCTCAGGAATAGTCAATTAAGCCTCATGAGGATATTCGGTATCTGAAGCATCCTTACTGCTGCACTTTTTACATTTCTTGCTTGTCTGAGTGAAAGCCCTTCTACTGTGGGGAGTTAGAAAGGGCAATCACCCTCTGTGACCAACCCCATAAAGAAGAGTAATTATGACAAATAAAACTGCAAATAAGTTTATCTGTGAAAGTTCAACTACTTGTACGAGTAATCAAACACTAATAGTTCCAGTAGAGCTTGAAGTAAAGTCTTCATTCTGTTACGGTTCTTTTCCTATGCCTACATCTACACCGAATATTCTGGTGCATTCGTAGCAAATTTCTTATTATCCCTTCACATCTGACAAGAAACAACACTCCTTATCTCTGTTTTTCTTTGTTTAATGTTTTCTTGTGGCCAGGGCCTGATGAGGGCAAGCTTCTTTGACCGTTCTGGTGTCACGCTCATAAAAAACAAATTTACAATAAAGTTTTGCCGACAGTTCTCTTACCTCCAGTCCTTTTGGACTACGTAATTACCATCCTCTTTCTTTTTCTGTGCCTGGCACTCATCGTAGGCAACGGCAGTCGGCATGAACAACCAGAGGAGGAAACTCGTTCCAGACATTGCTGAGAGCATCCACATGCTCACCGCATAACTGTTAGTGATGTCACGGACTAGGCCTATGAAGTATGAGAAAACTGTAATTTCTTTCTTATATATGTTTCTTAACTATAGAAATGGCCAAAAATATTACAGATTTTTAAGGTGAGAAGTTCTGTATTGTAAAACTGGAAGCTCTTCGTCATTTCAGTGTGAAATAATCAATCTCTCTTGACATTACAGTCAACTCTAGTTTTCTTTTCTAATACCTAGAGACAAATATGGTACAATTTGAGATTTATTACTGTGAAAATCTGTCAGTTAAAGTCCCTCCATGCAGAGCAGATTTGCTTACTTTACATATTTACTTTTTATCAGCAGGTCTTCATTTTGTTGTGATACATTGGTGAGAATTTGCCGCTACCTAAAGTTTTCTTTTACCTGTGAGTGTACCAAAGAAGAGAAAGCCAACTCCAACCATAAGACCAGATGCACCAAAGACAGGAGCTAAATTTTCTACACCCATGTATTCAATCATTACCAGGTTATAAAGCGCCATATTTGCACCCAAGGCTGATCCAAATAAACCCATTATGACTTCTAACCATCGCAGTTCGCTCACCATCGGGAATGCTGTAAAATATGTAGGTCGTCAATTTGAGGTATGATGGAGGAGATAGCAGGGAATAGGACGGTATGGAGAAGATTGACCCGCTGTAGCAACCCCTTACAGGAGAAGCCGAAAGCATCGATGATGATAATGAACATGATCATGATGAAAATGATGATGATACTAACGCGTTAAATAGTGGAGGCAGTTTTAATGGAAATAGAGTATAGATATTTCTCCTGTGTCAACAATTATATGATCCTAATTTCTTAAAATTACAAACTCCAATTTTACTGCTATTGACGGTACAATATAGAAAAATGAATATAGAAATATAATTTCACAGCACAGCTACTGTTAAACTTATTTGATAAAATTGCATATTGATTTCTTCCACTGCATATGACAGGACAATAAGCTAAAATAGTCGTACACCTACCTAGCATAGCTATTGCCAGAACTGCATATCCGCCAGTATAGCAGAGCTTCATGCTGAATCTTTCCCAGTCAGACAAAGGTGACACGATCAGTCTCGTCAACAAATTGCAAATAGCTGATACTGATATGCACCAAGCAGAATCCTGCAGAGAGTGATCTAAAGCCTGCATAGCAAATGGTACCATCATAACAAAATTAAGAACACTGTTCATACAGAGCATATTCCCTGTGGCAATAATGGCTGCCCTAGGGGATTTGAGAATATTTAAATCAGCAAAAGTGGTTTGTATTAGGCGGAATGTAGAATTAATGTTTTTCTTTGAATTTGCTGAGATCGGTGGCGATTGCATCTTTTCATCTTTAGTTTGATGGAGGTTTCCAAAGCAACTGTTACTGCGCGATTCTCTTAAATTGGTAGACATCATGATGTCATAATTCAGTATCAGGGAATTAAATGTGCTCGATCTTCTGAAGTTGCTGCTTTCAGTGTTCTCTCTTCTTATCTGATACTCTGAAATACTTGATCTCCTGTTTTCTGAATAATCGTTTACTCCCGATTTTTTCATTAATGGACTAACTACATCCGAATTTGGTACTAGTTTCTGATACAAGTGGATATCCTTTATCATAAATGCCTTTATATCTGCTTTGCTGAGGTCACTGTCGTTTATTGTAACAATTAAATGATTTTTAACCATATCAGTATTGTGATTCATAATTGCTCTGGAAGGCTGAGACTGTAAATACTGATCATGCCCCAGTATATTCTTCAAGTGCCATTTAATGGGATGAAAGAATGAAATGCCTATGTAACTATTCAGCAATATGGCACCAATAATAATATTGGCCCCTTGAAAGCTGTATTCATCTAATAAAAATCGAACTAGGAGAGGTCCTAAAATTTCACCTAGGCAGATACCAGCCATCATGACGGCATTGGCCATTCCACGTTTTCTATCAAAGTATGTAGGAACTATGAGGAAACACATGCTTGTTGCAAGGCCACCACCAATACCTGAAAATAAATTGACACTGTAGCTAGATATGCAAAGCTTAAACTATCAATTTGTAATTCTCTTTTACAATATTGAACACACCATAAATGATGACTTACTCCAATAATTCCAAAACTCAGTATAGCTAGGGTATATTAAGAACAGAGCCCTAATCATAAGATGTTTTCGGATACACACATTATAGTATTAGCTCATACATACTTACCACTTAGCAGTGATAAGGAGAAGAAAAGGAACAAAGGAGAGGGAGCAAATGCAGATATCACTAGAGAAGTCGACACAAGAGTAATGCTGATAAATCCAACGTTTCTCCAGCCAAATTCATCCACCAGAGGTTTTGCAAGGATTCCCATGACGTTCCATATGAATCCTTGAATGTTGAAGATCCAGGCAGTAGTCATGGAAGTCGCTCCTCTCTCCATAAGATATCCAGAATATAGAATCCCAAAACATGGGAACAACATTGGGATCAACATCTGGCAGAGAGAGAACTAGATCAACGTCTGTCAGAGATAAACTGCGGTGGGACTGTTGTCCTAGAAAGCAATTGGCATCGAAATGAAAAATTATGTTCAGTTTTGGAAATTATCAGTTTATAATTCAATAATGAAAACAGTTTATAACCTCTGTGCTAGATTTATATCGGTAAGTTAAACTGCAATATATTTCTTTCTTTATTATTTACGAGGCAAATAATCGACTTTCTCCTTGTACCAATAAGATATTTCGGCACTTCACAAGACTTGGCAGAAAATTAGAGGATAAAATATCAAGCCATAAAAGAACATGCTATTATTTTCCACGTGTTCCTACTTCAGTCATGCTATTATCGACTGGTCTAGGTTTATATATAGGGTAAGACGCAGTAAACCAATTCGTGCTGTACCATATAATTATCATTACCTACTGTACTGTTTCAACCCCATAACAGACACATAAAAAGAATATTCCTCACCAAGATATAATAAATATAATTGTATCAGATACTGCTTAAATCAGCACATTCATTATAAATATTTATCAGTGTCACCAATTTAGTGGATTTTCAGATATTTTTAGCGGATTCAGCAGAGATCTAGAGGGCAAAATGAAAAAGTTTACTTAGTATATAGTGGGTTTTTAGGTGCTGGCTACAGAAAAAAATACAAATTTGCTCATATCGACAAGTCATTACACTCTCCATCTCTGTTTCTCTTTACTTTATGTATTCTTCGTGCCCAGGCCCAATGAGGGCTGTTTTATTTTATAATTTTTTTGGCCCGTCCTGGTGTCACAATCATAAAAAAAAAAAAATATCTAGCGGATTTTGCCGGCCACTCTGGAAATTTCTCATAAGTTCCATTTAATAGCCTGGCTCAAATACAATGCAAAATATATAAGCTCTTTTATGTGTGACAATTAGTCCTCATCTGAATAGGGGTGGACACATATGTTGGAGCTGAAAGATTAAGGTTGGATGCCCTTCCTAACGTCCCTCGATGGGATCGAACTCAGGTTTGTCGCCGCTCGACTCGTACACTTTACAAAGCATTACCTGGGCTCCCTTTGCTAGGTATGGCTGGAAATTAGAAGGGGCAATGCATAATAAAGGAAATATACATAAACAAGTTCTAATGTTCTAGGCATTAAGTATTTTGTCATGCTACCGCATATTTATCTAGGTTTTGTCTAGATTTATTCATCTATTAATCTAGATATATTGGTATGGGTAGGTAGAACCTTTAATCATATAATGTTCTGCGGCTTATGATTATAGCAAAGTG